>JAOVVF010000002.1:11819624-11892674 GCA_028565595.1 Duopalatinus emarginatus | reverse complement strand
AAATTTCAAAAAATTCTATAAATGTATATTTAACCCTTTTCATTATTTTCTGTAAAGCTGCTTTGGGACAATGTCCAGTGTTAAAAGCGCTATATGAATAAAATTAAATTGAATTGAATACTAATGTTACCTCTGTTACTGTACATGTTATTACTGTTATAATCACACCAACACATTATTACTGTGTTATAAGCATTCTGGTTTTGTTACGACCTGTGTGGCCAAAAAAAGGCTTGCGTGTTAATACTGTGGTATAAAGCACACTAAGTTGATATTTCTCTGTAATATGCATGCCAATGTGGCATTTCTGCCTGAAAAGAACTCCAATATATGTTATTGTTGTTCTTGTTCTTACCATGTTCTTAGTTTGAAGCATTTTATGACATGATATTAAGGCATTATATGCTTTCTGGTTTGTTACTACTGTCTGCGGCCAACTCTGGCATGTTATTATCTCAATATCATAACATGACGGTGTGCCTGTAATACAGTAATGCTTATAACGCTATACTAACAAATTTGTATTTTTCTAACAGCCATTACATACTATGATTATATCACAGAAATAACATATCAGTGTGCATCCCCAAACAGGAACAAGCACTAGGAAGACAAGTGTTATAAATTACTCTAATGTGTGACCTATTTAGACTACTTACATCTTGTGTAGTGCCTAAACTGTTATAACACATTTAGTATATTGAAAGCAGGAGTATGTTAACACAAAGGAATGTCACTCTTGCGATATGTAGACCTTTTCCAAAAGCACCTCATGTCCTCATGCTAAACTCTAATCATTATTTATCTGTACGGTGACAGAACAGAAGAACACAAAGAGGACCAGAAGCATAAATTAACATAGATACAGAGATAGATGTTGGTCAAACTTTGAGGTCTGTTTACCTCTTTGTGGTTTGTAAAGCAATCGGCAATTAAAACCACTGGAGATTAGGATGATCGTGATCAATATTCCGCGGCTTTGCTTTGGTGCACAGGCAGTAATAAAAAAAACAAACACTAGGCCCAGCTGGAATTGCCTTGAGCAGAAAACCTAATGGAGGCCAATTAAAATAAGGGGATTCAATTTGGCCAACACAACAGGAACCTAATGATAATGTGTCGTCTAGATGTTATGCCATTTTGAGAAACAAAATGACTGGTCCTTTGGAATAATTTCTGTTATTCAGTTTGTTTCTCTGTAATCTCTGAACGTTCCTGTATCCTGAACCCGACTGGTTAGAAACGCTCAGTAGAAAAGCAGTGTGGTTATCCAGATTAAAGTCAGTAAAGTCATCTATCTAAGCAAATGCAGAGCATTGAGAATACAAGAAAACTTAATTACATGTTGATCAGTTAACTGGATTGTGATCACATAGATGGATGGATGGAAGGATGGATGGAAGGATGGATGGATGGATAGATGGATGGATGGATAGATGGATGGATGGATAGATAGATGAGTGGATGGATGCTCAGTGCAAGTACAAGGTAATAAAATGCAGCTAGCAGATGAAGGTGCAAGAATGAGCATGTACTGAAAATATGAATATACTGTATGTCTATGGATACAATATATAAGAAATACATATCTTTCATCATTCCAATGCCATAATTCAGCAACACATGCACAGGAACAGTATTTACACATGTCTCTTTAGTGAACTGATGAACTGAAGCGCCCTGTGCACAGGTGAGTGCAGTGTTGAACAGCTGGTTCACCATGTCGCAGTGCGCCGAACCTCAGCACTGAAGGTGCACATAATGGCACATTGTCAGCAGCACACAGTGACTAATTGCGCCAGACGGATATAGTGAGGAATTAATGACATGCATACAGCACTCTCCACACTCCCCCCACTGCTCCAATTTACCGTGAGATTAAAGACGACTGCCAAGTTTACTAAATGAAGAGCGCAGGGGGGGAAACCAAAGACTGCGAGTGTGCGTGTGTGTGAGAGAGATGGTGGAGGGGAGTTTTACTATCTCCCATTCACAGACGATCATCTGCGTTATCAAGTTTGTGCTCTCGTGCCGGGTGAAGGAGGTAAACAGAGCGAGCTCCATTTGGCTCACAGCTTCCCGTCACCTGTAACGCACAGACTTCTACTGGAGGACACAGAGAGGCAAAAGTACACAAATAGCCCTTCTCTACCGTCAAAGTTCCTGTGTGTAATTTAGAACAGGTTCTATGCATTTCCACTGAGAAAAGACTGGCACCAGCAATGCAAAATTGTTGGTCCAAAAGTTGGAACCACTGATGTTCAACAAAGGAGCATGTTAGTGAACACATGTATTTATATTTGAATGAAAATCAGATGTGAAAAAACAAGATTTTGTGGTGTCTGCTCTGCTCTTGGTGATTTGATTTGACACGTTCAGTCATTTCTGTGAAATTGTTAAATGATTGAACATCAGCAAAAGCAGAAATGCGAGGACCGAGCTCCCGGACCTGCAAACCACCTACAGTAAGCGGTGTTGGATCAGAGCCAGAAGGGTCATAAAGGACAGTCACTCCAACAATGGACTCATCTCTCTGGGAAACGCTTTCGCACCCTGAAGGCGAATACATAGAGAATGAGGAGGGTCTTTTTTCCCACAAGCCGTCCAGGCCCTGAATAAGGATCACTAGACACAATCCACACACACACTCTGACAGACTTTCAGACCAACACCCTCTCACACACATCAAATCAGCAATATGTTGCACATCTCCACTACATACTGCACACACTGACCCCTGCACATAAAGACATTCCTCTACACATTTTGCACATTTTACATTTTATAAATTTGATAATTTTCCTCCTAATTATTTACCTTACATGTGTATTATATTTCTATTTTTATAAATATATTTTATTTTATTTTACAGCTACTTATGTGGACAGACAGTCAAAAGCATTTCACTGCAGGTTGTACCATGTATGACTGTATGTGGCAAATAAAACTTGACAAAGAGACTCCATAAAATTTCATATCTTATGTCTGATTTTCATTTTTTTTTAAAAAAGTTAAACATACATAACTGTTCACTAACTATCTTTTATCCGTGTGTCGTATTTATGGACTGAATTTTCACTACATGCATGATTTTTTCCATCCCATAAAAATGATTCCAATGTCCGCTACATAACGTTCAGTTCTCAGAAGTTAAGCTTATGTTCATATTCTGATATATCTGTAATTCAGTATGTGGTTAATAGTTAATCGTAGGTTCAAAATTTGAATCAAAAACACCAAATCCTAACAGGTCAGAATCAACAACTGACAGCAGCACACACGGTGTGCTGTACCTCAGTGAACTCTCTGCCAGTAAGAAAGCAGGGAGCTAAGGAGAGGAGGAAGCTAGAGGAAGCCAGAGGAGAGGAAGAAACTAGTGCCAACATCAACCCGGTGCAATAAGGAGAGGAGGAAGTTAGCACTAGCAGCACCACAGAACCAAGAGCACCTGCAGGTGGACAACCCACTAATGTTAACACATCCCTGCCAGCCTCATACCCATGCTTTTCCTGGAAGGCCTTATGGAGATTAAAACTTCTTTTTAACCTCTGTGCTTTAATAAGTGGACATGGCAACACTAAACTCCAGATATGGACTGTGTTGTTTGTTTTTTTCACGTCTCCGGGATGTGCAGACAAGGTTAGTATATTTAGATCAGCCAGGGTAGATAAGGGTTTTTTTTATGGTGGGAGAATTTTCCAACTGGTGTAAAGCCCCTGAAGAGATGCTATTCGAACACCATCTGGGTTACAGCAAATCCCAGTAAGAAATGTCCTGGAGATTCTGTCCCATTTCGTTTCCTTTCTAGCAAAAAAAAAAACGACAGCCTTTTAGAGGAGACACAATGTGCGGTGGTCTCATCTACATGTTGATGTCAGAGCAGACTTCTCTACAGAAAGACAATGGACGATGAGACGAGAAAACCGGATTAACCACACAATCCAAAATAAGATCAATGTTTGTTCAGGACAGCAGTATCTCATGCATCAGGCTGTGATTTCTGTTTTTTTTACAGATTCACCGCTGATGGCATGACAGATATCAGCACTGCTGAGTAATTTTCCTGCTGTCTTCAATATGCTGACAATGAACTTGATTTGAACTTTTAGGATTTTACAAATGCCCAGACACTACTGCAGAGACACTGTTTACATGTGTAAAAGACGTTCTAGTTAGGCTGAACATTCCTACTGTTCAGATGTATTGATGAGGTTTGATGGTGTCTGCAATACACTGAAGTGCCAATATCTGGTAGGTCCTTCACAAGCTTGCAGATATATTCTGTAGGGTAATGAACACCATACCTCCTACAAGGTGTAGGATTTCTGTTCCACAGCATGTTGTATGGCATTCAAGATGTGTTCCATTACCATGAGCTCTGGTGACAGATGGGAATGGCAAAACCCCAAACTCAGATGAGTGTTACCATAATTTGGTGTCTCTAGATGTGTGCGGCAGCGTGTCGTCCTGTTGCAAGAGACCAAAAAAACATCAGAACAAATGCAGGACATGAACGGGTGTAACTCATCAAAAAGGAAGGACACACACACAAGTGTCCTCTGTCTGAGATGTTTGTAGATGTACCAGGGGTCCCATGGAATGCCAGCAAAACAAACCACCATACCATGGAGCCACCACCAGCCTATGTATTTTGCATAGGCTAGTCTGTAGTTATTCTGACACGTCAGTGTATGTCAAGGTCACCCAACAGCCGCAGTACATCACATGGGGCTCGTCTGCTGCTCACTCGCATCATAATGTTTTAATCAGTTTGAACTGTTCAGCCTTGCATTTCAGGTCATGTATTCAGGCTCCTAGTTGGGTTAGTTAGTAAGCGTTCATCTGTTTGACAAGGTCATACCAAGTGCCTAGTCTTTTGTATTACGTTTGTTTTTTGTTATTCTAGATAAACCCACACACGCATCCTCAAACCAGTCCTGGCTGATGGAAATAAGCCCACACGCAGTATGTATAGTGTTGTGATCATTCCCAGGATCTTCACAACCACACACAAACACACAAACACACACACACACACACACACACACACACACACACATTAGGTAAGTCTGACAGTCTGAAAGGCACAGATGGTGGTGAAAACAAACTCCAGATGGGCAGCAGCACAATCCTAGTTATAGTTGGATAAATGTTTTACCACATTATTTAGTCTATGGTAATAAGCATCATGAACTAGGATACTTGTGGGAAGTGGTGACTGTGGTCGACTCGAACACTAAACACACACAGATGTCTCACGTTCCTCTTCACATTTCCTAGCTAGACAACAAAGAACTGTACTGACATTGATTGTTTAGTATACTGGTTCATTCTGGTATACTGCTATGCTATATATTAGCATGTGCCAGTTTTCTTCTATGTGTACTATTTAGTACGGTAGGACACCAGTATACGTTACTATTTAGTACAGAAATATTCATCAGTACAATATTTTGACATGCTATTTAATTTGATATCATGAAGTATTATACATCTTGGTATGCACTACATAGTGCACACTACTTCACAAACTTGTTACTATAGGCCACACTGGATAATTTAGTTATGTATTTAAAGAACATCTTTATATCCAGCACCTTTATGATCATTTCCCCGCCAGTCCTCACCATGCTGAAAAGAAAAAAGGAGTAAACTTTTACACACAGACTGGATTAAACCAGGACTGTAAATAATAGGGCACCGTCTGACTGAATCTACTGATGCATATGCAAAGATGCAGGATCGGAGTGAAAAAAAAAAATTGCCGTATTAGGTTTTGACATCACAACTTGGCACATCAGTGTGTCAGGTTTGCTGATGCAAGCATGCAGATCATTCTTTTCCTTATGCTTTGATCCCTCTTGAGCTGGCAGGCATCAAGTGGAGACAGCCAGGAGGGATTGAATACAAGACATTGTCTACACTTCTGCCTTTCTAGTTTTCTGTGAACACTCACATGATGAGAGACAGAGAGACTCTTCATATTAAGCCCAAATAGTTGGCATCTTTGAATTGGAAATAAAAAAAAAAATTAAAAAAAAAATAAAAATCTTTCATCATCTCTAAATAATGCCAATACATAAACACTAGTCTTATACATTATGGACTCAAATACACCACTGTAACTTTGTTACATTTTGCATATTATGCATATTAAACAATAAAGTGGCTAAAAACAAGTAAAGGCAAGCCTATGCAAAATACATAACACCACCACCTCTGCATGTTATTGGTTCCGTTCACCAGTACATATATAAAGCAACAGACATCTGGAAACTTTATAAATGTTTTAAAGCATTCCACTGAACCCCTGATTCATCTACAAACGGCTTTGACAGGTGAGCACTGTGTGTGTTTCCTTTCTGTCGTGTTACACCCGTTCATGTCCTGCATTCATTCTGATGGGTTTGGCTTCTTCCAACAGGACAATGCACTGACATGCATGTCTACAGATGCCAAATTATGGTTACAGGAACACTCATCTGAGTTTGGAGGTTTGCCATTTCCAGATCTCAGAACTGTGGACCGTTCTACAGGAAGTATGGTGTTCAGGCCTACTTCTGCAGTCCTATGCTCCCATGGGGGACCTAGCTAGCCTGTATCCTATGTATCGTTTTTTTTTGGCAATTCCTTACTCTTTCATTTCACACTGCACAAATTAAATTTCTAGACCAAACAAAATTCAAGCTACCTCAGAAAAGCAAATATGATGTCATTTTAATAATGACATGTTATACAGGCAAAAGCAGACCAAGTCCAGATTATAGAGGAAGCATAGTGTCACCTTTAGGTTATTCATCGTCATTCAGAAAAAAAAAAACCAGCACTGAGTAGGTCTGAAACCCACATCCCATCTCTTCATCGTCTACAAAAGAAAATGTTAATTAGCACTCATGACACGTTACTGATGCCCTCTTTCCATAGCAGGTAAACAGCATGTTCAAAATCTAAATCCTTTTCTATGCCTTTATTTGTAGAGAGCAAGGATGTGAAAGAGACAACTAGGCTAATTACTGTCTAATGGAAAATACGGATGATGTTCTATACAGCTATTTCACATTTGGGGTTTCTTGAGCTATTAGTAAAATACTTAGGATGTGTTTATATATAATCTTTGGTTTTATTCTGTTAATTGTGTGTTTAATATTTAGACCAAATTTCCATCAAGGAAGACATTTCCTTTTTCTTTGAATCATCCATCATTAAACTATTTAACAGATATTCTTAAAGAGTCTGGCACAGGAAAATATACACAACTGAGGAGAAAAAGAGCACATTTTTCTTCTGCATTATTCCTACATACAGTATAAATAGCAGAAAATATTTTTCTAAAATATCCTTTTTTTAAAACCATTGTTTATTCACTTGGTGCCATTTTCGTTTCTTCCATCCTAATCACTCGCATTTTTCTCCAGAAATATTTGAGTGTAATTTTAAAATAGTCAGAGTTTCGGATTACCCAATTGCTTTGGCAGCAGCGCCATACTGTGGCTATAAAAAGTAATAAACAAGAGGAATCTGAGGAACACTTAAGACTCTTATTTACAGCCAGCTGGAACAGAGAATAGCTTCACAGCCCTGCTGTCTGAATCACTCTGCTTCTTCACTGTTGCAAATTTGGTCTGAAATAATGGCCAGATTGTGTGTTAACAGTTAAAAAAAACTGTACATGATATTAAAATGCATTTGTAGTAAAAATTAAGGACAAAAACATGGCCACTTTGAATTAAATCTTTTATAATGTTTTTTAAAATGCGATGACCCCATGTCTGATTAAAATAATTCATTTCACACTGCTGTTAAAAAACTCGCCCATTTGCCAGAACTAAAATCTTTCTCTGTACAAAGGTTAAGAAAATAGAAGACAAGTTTCTTTCAATTTAAAACAACATTATAAAATGTTCACATCCTATTAGTAATTGGCTTTTCACTGGTGAGAAAGTGGAATCAATAAGAAGTGGGAAACCGGCCCCTCACTGGCCAGAAGCCTGTTCATTTCACAGCTGGCAAACTTCACCAAGTTTATAGATTTTGGTTTAACACAACTTCTACATAATGGATGTGATGTACAGGGATGTGGACATTCCCGATAAACACTACCTGTATACTGTTCCTTCACTAGCAACAAAAATGGTTCACAAGTTACAGTACAGTAAAACTCCTGCATTGGAAACACTACATCAGAAACCTTACATGTCAATGACATTAACTGTTCAGAACAAAAGACTGCCTACAAACTCTAAGCCTCCCTATAAGACCTGTTTTAATAATGCAGAACTGTGATCATGATCAAACAATAACTGGGAGTCATACATTTTTGTCCTTGATCTGACAAGGGCTGATTTCAATAGTAAAGTTTTAGCAGCCATTTCATCTTTGGAAAACCAAATTTTGGTACTTGTATAAAGTTATAGTCCTAAACCCAAAGCAAATATTGTAGTCAATTATTTAGTTATGCAAATTTTAATACTGTATTAGACTATTGATTAATTGAGATCTTCAAAATGATCTTTAATGCTATTACAACTTGGTGGCTATTAAAGTCATCTGATGCTTCTTCCATTACATAGCTCAAAATCAGTGTATCGAGGAAATGCTCAAAAAGGCATCTGAAAGTGTTGTCACAGTGCTGCTGGGGTACAATACCTGCGGACTAACTCATCCAACAGCTTATGCTAAATAAGACTGCTTCACTGTCATGGCTGACACTCTTGGCAATCTCCAAGGTAACGTCTGATATTTACAGTGATGGAGAATAAAATTTCCACTGGAAGTAGTATCTGAGTATATAAGCATGGCTTCATGGCTTGTGGTGTGCAACAGTCCTTCGCTGTGCTCTCTTTTTTTTTTATTATTATTGTTCCTATCCACGCACCATTTGAATCCAACCAATCTGTATGTTCCCCACTATGTCCTACAAACTCAGTCTATAGGGCCCTGGAAGATGAGCTTAGCACACCCCTGTGTGACATTAAGCTGTGTAGCACAGAACGGGCAGGCAGCATGAAAAGCGTGAGTACCATGCGGTAAGGGAATTTCAGACCAGTAGCGGGCCGACTTCTCCGAGCAGACGTGACCGCACGGTACGAAGGCATGCGTAGGCGCGCCCGAGTCCACATAGAAAGCTGGCTCACAGCCTAGCCATAGTGGCACGTAAGGTCCCACAGCCCTGCACATGGGGCACTCACGTTTAGCGTTAGGTTCACGCTCTGAGCTGTGGCCCCACTCATGGTAGCCATGCACGTGCCCACATGCCAGGTACACCCATGGCTGTTTGTCCTGCTGCTGGGCGATGCTGGGCAGTGCCCGGCTGGAGCGATGCATGCTGGGAAATGCCAAGGTGTTAAGGCCCACGGGGCACTGGGGTCGTGCAGCGTTCAACTCCTGGCGCAGTGCCTCCAGGTGCTTCTGCGTGGGTGCGTGAAAGAGACCTTCTGCCGTGCGCCACAGTAGTGTAGCACCACACAGGTCCACCAGAGAGCCGTCCTGCAGCACGTTACTCTCACTATCCACCTGAAAAGCAAAAAAGAAACCGCAGTTAGGATATAGATATGTAGAGTGCTCTTATATTCCATAAAAAAAATTACATTGAATGGAATAATAATAAAACTTTATGCTTGGTTTAAGTAAAAGATATTACATTATTCTGTTAATTACAATCACAACTGTGCCTTGTATGTCTTCTACCATAAATACTGTCTCATATCACTAATAAATCTGGCAAGGTACTTTAAAATGAATACCATCATTCAGCAACGAAAAAAGATGGCATGTGGAAAACACTGAGCAGTAGCAAACAGAATGTGAAGTGTAAAACAAAGCCACTTTTTTTTTGTTAGAAACTGTAAAAGTGAAGAGCTCAGGTTTTTAAAGGAGGTGTAATAGTATTCCCCATTATTCTGATATAAGGCTGTGCAATATGACCAAAACTTCATATCCCGATTATAGTACCATTCATATCCTGATAACCATACATATCATGATACAGCACTTTTCCTGTAAGTTTAGTAATGAAAACCACATGCGAAAAGGATTTCTATATGTTGAATTATACAAAGTTAAACAATTAAACATATTTTCTGATGTATGGTTTTGCTGCGGGAAAAAGACTCTTTCGATGTCTGGGTCTGCTGCTAAAAAAGAACAAGTTTTACGCATCTCCAGTTGCCTTGACAACGGCCTTGTGAGCATAAACTTTTAAATTTCTATTCTGAAATGAAAATCAAATGACCAAAAGATACTTGGACCCTTTAGCTATGAGCTCCTCCTTTTTAGCCCAAGCTTCTCGGGATTAGTCCGGTCTGTGCTGCGTACGCTTTCTTGTCTGTGTGTGAGCTGCATGTGCTCTCCTACATTTTTGTGTGTGCGCGCCTTAAAGTGTCATCCAAACAAAACGACTACAGTAAAGTGTGTATTTTGCAACACAACGACAGACCATAATATTAAACGACAGACATTTATCACCACACAATATATATGGTCATATCGCTCAGCCCTATTCTGATATATCAATTTGTTTTTTATTATCATTGACATATGTCATGCAGTCAGTCAAAATAAAAACTAGTATAAAATCTCTTGACCAGCAGAGGGTGCCAAAGAGCTTTAATTAAGAAAAATATACAAATGCAATTGCTCTCTTTAATCTAGGTGCAATCCAGTTATATATAAAAAAAATCAAGCAGTTTTAAATTCAAACTAAACTGGAGCTTTACCAGAGTTTTACTGTATAAAGAAACAGTAACCCTTTATAGTCACAATGTAGAAAGTGAGAATTTTAATTTAGAAATGGGCCGAGATGCAGTAGTACTGACAGAACAAAACCACATATTATACATCAGGAATATTCAAACTAAACACTAGAATTTAAGTTATGTGATCCTACCTTGATTTTGAGGAACCACAGTGTATTTTATACAGCCTAAAGTAGTTATTCGTTTCTAAACCAGTAACATAATAAGCCTCTGAACAAGCCCTGCTATTGACCAGATTAAAAGCAGTATGATTCAGAGGTCTGTGCTGTGCACAGCCAAACCCAATACTGGAATGTTTTTTTCATGTTTGTGATGCAAGCCTGAAGTCAGGAGGAAATTATTTGTTGTTGATAAGATTTAAGATCATACATTTGATCAAATTTCCTCTGGCTTTGCTCCTTAGAGAAGTATAACCTAATAATCATCACAAGAGTGTGTAAGGTTTGGGTTTAAACGTCATCTCATATTAGAAAAAAAAAACAAAACAAGTGTCTAAACTGTGATGCCTTCTGAAAACACCCTGAGTCCATGTCAAAATGAGTCAGCAGGGTAATTATTTATTTTTTAATGTAAATAACATTACATCATAAACTGTTAATGTTTGTTTATTTGTGTTTATAAGTTACTGAAAGTGGTTATTGGGCGTATATGGTATGTCCACCACCAGGTTAGTCTCGGCCTTAGCTGCTTCGCCCATAGGCCATGGAAAGTGTGGCATCTTTCTCCCTTTGGCAACAAACATTAGAATATTGAAGACTGCAATCTGACTGGTTCTCCATATGTTTTTGTATACCGAATAAGTAAGTTGTAGAAATGCTGTATTAAAAACATTGTTGTGGACTCCTGATCCTAATTTATTAAACAGTTTGTAGCACTAACCAATTTGCCTCGTGTCTGTGCAGAGCGAGTCTCTCTCAGTGTATATACATCTCCACACACAGATATCTCTCGCCACACACCAGGCTTGGACTCTTCTGTGAAGCCACCACGCGGATGCATCACCAGCACACCATTGGTCGTCAGTCCGTCCATCTGGCCATCTGGATTCTTCCATTTGGCTGCTTTCTCCTGTGGATAGATGAACCTGGTAAACGACTAGATGTGCACAAACACATTAGCGAGCCCTGTGACTAATTCTGTTTATATCTATATTTACCAGGTTATTCTGGAAGGTTCCACTGGATCAGCAGAAGATGATACTTTGCAAGCCAGAGCATTTATGTATATATAGACATACACACTTTCAAATACAAGTGATAAAAGTAGCCAGGAGGCTCTTCTATGGACAATACATGTGCGTAAGTGTACAGTCATGTGGAAGTGCACTCTCACCCCTAGGAAGATGTTTTTGGAAGAGTCGAAGCCTGCGGCATAGATGCGTGCGGTGTACGGAGGGTTGCGCTCACACACCACGCGGCAGGCAAAGCGCGAGATGGTGCTCTGTGTGATAGGAGAGTCCTCGCCGTCTGTGCCCCCAGACACAGTGTCCGTCACCACAAAGTCAATGGGGCTCTCAGTCGATCGCCCAATCTAAATTTACAGCACAAAAAGAATGCCAAAGATTTAAAAGTGTGGTCATTAGAAAAAGATACATAGGCAGGACCCAAGAAGTGAAAAGAAGGCTATTCTTCTGTTTGAATCAAAAGCCAGACTGCATCTTTTATTTCACACTTTAGAAACAAATGGAAACTATTATACATCGTGAAGAACAATTCAAGGTCACGTCTCTGCAACTGTCTGTCTGCACTTTTACTTTCTCAACATAAAAAAAACCCACACACACATGAAAATCCACAAGCCATGAATACAGACACTGTGACTAAAAAGGAAAGCATGGACCAAGGTTTCAGAATAGTATTTTGTTTTACAATGAAACATCATGAAAAAAAAACAACCACTTGACCTAAACAAAGTCTCCAACTTCAGTTCCTGTTTTTATAGGTGCTGGTTTTCCCCTTTGTGGGTTCCTTTTGGTTCCTATTTTAACATTTAATTTCTGGCCATTTGTCTTTGGCCTGTTTTGTTAACAAACACACAAACACACTTCCCCATGCCTAAGGACATTTGTGTAATGAAAATTGGTTCGTTATAACAGAGCTGGAGTGACTGTTTACTATCAGAGATTCAGATCATTGGTGATGGACAGAGCCTGACAGCTGGAGAGTAGCTGCGTGAAAACTGGCAGCCTAAATAAACAGTTCAAATTGTTTTATCATATAACCTGATCAACAATGGCAGAGTAACATATGCAGAAGGCTATTTATTAGGTTAATATCAACCCTACAATATTATATTGTATACCACAGTACTGTTGGATTCTTGAACCTGATAGATCACGAAGTGCTGATCAATCTTCTACAACAGCAGCATGGACAGTTTAAAGCTGTAATTTACATGGAGGAATTTCTATTATATTTCTATAGGCGGAATTTCTGTCACGTGACTGTGTATAGTAAATTCTCCACATGAAATAAAGCTAATATTAAACAGATTCAAAATGCAACTTATCATTAAGTAACAAAGAAAACTGTATACTTGTTGACAATGGCAAGGTTTTCTCTACAGAGACGTTAATCTATCTGTTATTTAAAGAAGTCTTCTCCATTATCAGTGTTCTGTAACAGTAAAGTTTCTGATACAGGACAGTCTTCAGGAGAGAAGGACTGCAAACATTCTTGCTTCTCTGCAACATGTCAAGCACTGTTATTTTTGTCTTAACTTCAAAAGCGAGAAGAAAAAACAATAAGAGACTGGTAAGGGAACAACTGTCAGCTGTTATAAATGATAGCAGGAACTCCCTTGTCTCGCAGACATTTCAACATGAAATGGGAGGGGAAAAAAGCTCCCATTTGTTTGTAAATAAATTAAAGGCTGTAATAATTGCCAAACTGCAGTATTACAACAGGACTAAAACGCTTTGGCACAGTATGTTAATAGAAAATAATCTACTTTAGGGTGGGAACAGTAGCTTTGTTTTACGGCAGGCCACATTACACCACCCTGTTATTATTTTTCCTATTACATCACACGCTGTCATGTTTTATTCCTTACATAACTCATAGAATTTATGAAACGATACACACACAGATATGCTAAAAGTCATGGGAAATTATGTAAACTGATTATAAAGTCTGAACCCTGAAAGAAGCCCTGAGAAAGAGGAATTTACGTCTGATATAAAGGTGAAGACAGCGGTGCGTTCGTGGTTCACAGCTTAACCAAAAATATTTTTAATGATGGAATACAAAAGCTTGTTAACAGATGAGCAGTGTATTGAAAAGCAGGGAGATTATGTCAAAAAACATCATTTGTCCATTCATAAAGTTAATTTAACAAAAAAGAAATTCTACAGCCAGAGAGTGAATTACCTTTGACCCACATCAAAGTATATCTATGTATATCTTATATAGATGTATTGTTAGTGTGTGTATTTTGTTTTACTGTACCTGGAACATGTCTGTGTCTTTGTCATGGCTGTACTCGACAACCACAGTCTGGTTTCTGGACAGTGTGTAAGAGATACTGTGCTGGCCCTTACAGTTTACAGCCTACAACACAGCACATAATATTTGTTATTCTCTAGCCACAGCCACCACCTGAGTGAAAAAAAAGAGTCAAGTTTCTTATGTTACAACAGGAAAGCATATGCTGAACAGTGGGGAAAGTTTTGGTTTAGGTCTTCTCTTCATGTATTTACTGCCGGATCGAGTCTGAAACATTGTTTTAGTGCGTCATAAAACGTTAGGCTTTAGGTAAGTCTAAGGGAATCTTAATTCCCTGCTACAGTTTTGAGAACAACATCCATCATAGGACAAATAAGGTCACTTGATTTTGTAAGGCTATTTAACACTTTTATAATACTGTATATTCATGTGTGACTTCCTAGCAGCAGTGGACACACAACATATAGCTACATGGGCTAAAAAAAAAAAGCTATAGACGAGCAGTGCAAAGAGTTTTATCGGGAGAAGACAGCCATCCAAAGTCTTTTCCCTCATTATTCATTGCCTTCTCTGTTATTCGTTAAATTAAACATTACAGGCAAATACACCAAAATAACATGAAAACCACCAACAACTGATTATTTCGCAACTTTATTTTTATTATATTACGCAACAAGTAAACAGTTCTTAATTTTGATGTGTTGGAAAATGGGCAAGCGTAAGGATTTGAGCGACCAAACTGTGATGGCTAGGTTGTTCAGGGCATCTCTAAAAAAGCAGGTCAGTATGCAGTGCTGAGTACAGTATCAGCTACTCTTTCAGCGAATAATGAGGCCTGCCACTCGGTAAAAATCTTCAGGAGTCTGTTTAAGGACCTTTATGAGACCATAAAGGGCTCAAGCTTGACCTGGCCTCCAAATTCTCCAGAACGCAATGTAACTCAGCATCAGTGCTGGACAAACAAAACTAATCCATTGAGGCCAAACCTTGCAACTTATAGGACATAAAGGATCGGTTGCTAACACCTTCTTAAGCAGGTGGTTTTAATGCTACAGCTGATTGTGTACATGTTCATTAACCGCAAAGACACATGTAACCTAAAGCAGACTACAAAAAAGGCTTTCTGATCTTCATCATCATTGAGGGCAAGGACAAAATATCTAATTAAATGCAACTATGCCACAGTGCATTTTCCACAGGACAGGATTTTATCACAGTGTAGCCACCTTTCCCTCCTCACCCTCTTTCTCTCACTGATCTGTGATTTCCAAATCTCCACATCACATGGGGAGTGGAAATGAGGTCATGTGCACTACACCAGAGGAAAGAACAGCTAGAGTGAGAGAAACGGGTTGGTGGGAGTCTGGTCACAGCAGTCTGAGTGAATAGTGTACATGGAGACAGGAAGTGTGAGTATACGTGCAAGTGACAGACAATCCGTGGCCATTCGTATGCTTTTATACTCACAGAGATGAAGGCTTTTCAGTATCTGACAAAACTACTGAAACTACAGATGGGAGGGGGGTAGTGGAATAATGGTACTCGGCATGTAATCACCTAACTGACTGTAGAAATACTGTCAGTTTGCCAGTTGTCTACCCCATAGAGCAAGGTATTACACAATACCTGGTGAGTGTGTTAGCCATAATCCCACTCATGCCCACTCTTACAAAATTTCTCACCAATCCTGCCCACTCTTACTGAACTTCTGACTAATTCCACCTGCTCCCACGGTAATTCTGACCAATCCCTCTGATGAAATAAATGGAAAAAATTAAACATGTAGTTGGTCTAAAAGACATATCAACTTTCTAATCAAAATATGATTTCATTGATTATAGGAAACTTCATTTAAGTTTCTTTAAATTACAAGAAACTGAATTAAAAACAATTGTGGACGGGGCAGCCGTAGGCTTGTTTGTGTTGTGCTGTGTAGTTTGTAGTACTGAACACCACTGTATATGGTTGAAATGACAATAAAAACCACTTGACACTTGAGTGTGTGTTTCATTGCACTGATGGGTTAATTGCAGAGGTCAAATTCCTCTGTGTGCAAGCACAATGGTTAATGAATTACTTCACTTCACACTGAATTTAGGAAGTATAAAGCATGTGCAGTAGAGAATAACACAGTGGTACAATAGCTGTTGCAGGAAGCAAGTGACCTGGATTCAATGCGTGGTTTTGGGTGAGAGCGTGGAGGGCTGTGTAAATGATCAAATCGTGTTAGGAAGCATTAAAAAAACAAAAAACAAACGGTGTTAAAATGATACTCATCATGTAGAAGCAATGTATGCATATACAATAAGTAAATTCAGTGAGCCTTGAATATACTCCTGCAGGACTTCTAACCAATCCCCAGATCTCTCAAAAATCCTGACCAATCCAACCCGCTCCCACACAAATTCTAACAATTCCCGCCTACTTCGGCAGAAACTCTGACCAATCCCACTGTAGTTATTTCTGTTTGACCTGCACACAACCTTAGCTGGTGCTTTTTCCCAAAATAAAAAGCATTACTATATTTGGTACTGCTACGCTAAACAGCTGCAGTAATCATACTTCACTGCAAAAACAAGTACTGCTTTTAAGCTGTCATGCAACAACCCAAAATGCTCATCACTATAAAAAAAAAACACTCGCCAATATCATGCCAATACCAAGTCAACGCGTGGAAAATATTTGCTGTTGTGCATTTGAAAAGTTCAGCAGGGCTAAAAGCTACTCGTGCATAACCCTGTGTTAGCCACTGGAAGATGGCCATTTCAGGCCTTCAGTCATTTATGTTGATACTGAGCAGGCTGCAAGACAAAATGAACTGCGGTTATCAACTCACATGCAGAGATATACAATCCTGGTGACTGAAGATCATTGCTTGTGTATACGCCTGATTAAAAAAAAAAGCAGACGACTTGCTAAAGTCAAATGTACTGACATAGTCACAGAATGAATACTGAAATGAAGGGTTTCCTGATACAACTTTAAAATAGTGACAGCAGTTTATTTTGAAAACAGATCTCAGTAGCACTGTGGTACACTGTGTACACAGCGTCCTTTAGGGATGTATTCTGAATAGTTTTTATTCACCACTGCAATTTGAAGCCAAAAGAATACATGTGGTACAGAAGAAACCAGCATTTTATTTCAGGATGTTTCTAAAGGGCGGTGCAGTGGGTAGCATTGTTGCCTTACAGCTCACACGGTCCCTGGTTCAGTCCTGAGCTTAGATTACGATCTGTGTGGAATTTCACATGTTCTGCTCATGTCGGTTTCCTTGCACCTCCCAAAATCATGACGGTAGGTGGACTGGCTAAAATGCCCTGAGGTGCGAACGAGTGCGGAAAGCAGCGCGTGTGTATAGCGCCTGCCACGGTCTCTTCCAAGGGTGTATTTTAGCTTCCTGCTCAGCGTTCCCAGAATAGGCTTTGCATCCACCGCATCCCTGACCAAGATAAGGCAACTGCTGAAGATGAATGAATAAATGACATGTTCTGTATATCGTCATACTAAATATGCAGGAAAGCCTTTGTGGACAGCAATATCCAGGAGTTTTAGCGTTCTAACATCATGTTTCAATGAATTTTTCTTGGGATAAGATTATCATCGCCCACAAACACACCTACTACAAACTAACACCACATATGCCTGCACTTTATACTGGATGCCAAAATATCCTTGAGAAAAAAAAACTAGCATGCAGGTTCAGTCATGGAGGCTGGCAAGGATACAGCAATTCCCTCTCACTTCCAGCTTCACAGGGGATCTCCTAATTCCCATCCCATCCCCAATGTACACTGGGTCACAAAACCACAACAGAGCAGTGATAATCAGCCTGGAGGCCAGTGGGCAGTGGCTATACTGTATCTTCAAACAATTATTCTTTGTGTGGAAGGAGTAAGGAGACGCTGTTGGGTCACAATAAGCTGTAGTTTTTACAGCTGCCACAACGGCCATCAATTACTGCAGAGTTCACAATGTAACTCGGACACAAAAGAAACACAGCTGAAAGACCTCCAAAGAAACATACATTGTTCTGTGAAGAGTTCTGTGACGGTTTGTTGCCTTCTGGCTGAATACAAGCCCAATTCACAGCAACGTTAAAAGTAAAAAAGAATGGCTATTCTTTGCAACACTTTAACATTAGAATAACACAGAATAATACAGATGAATAGTCACTGCTATAGAGCTGTTATTCCTTCTTTATCCATTTAGAGCAGGAAAAGGCCAGTGAGCTGTAAGGGACAGGATACACAATGTGGCAGACCCTTCTTCACAGTGCATCTAGAGATATTTTCACCAACCTATTTAAATAGACTGCAAACAGTTCCTGTCTGTCATATGTACATTACATTACAGTGAAATTCTGTTCTTCACATATCCAGAGTGTAGGTTACTCTGAAAGAAGCGTGTCTAGCATATTTAAGTACAGTGTAGCTACCTACCAGTTTCTGAGTGCAATCAGTACTAAACACTGTATCTCAGATTAAAAGAAAGGGCATTATTAAGCCTAATAACTGTGCAGCAGTATGCCAAGGGTATGGCTAACATACAGGTCCTTAGCTCACAAAGATGGTGCATGACAGTGCATGGCAGCTGTGGGGAGCTTAAAGTGTCACCTTGTGCTTTCACGCACAATTTGCATATTCAAAAATTATTCTAATATTGTGTTGGAACGTCCGAATAGTAATTTTGCCTGAATTGCCCAACCTTACGCAGAAGAAAGCTTTACCATGACTATGACTACGCATGCCAGTAAAAGGTGAGAGGTTAAAGAGGTCCACTGATGTTGGTTTGTGAAAGCGAAGCAGCAGAATTCCGTGGCTATTCTGAGCCCGTAACCTCACATGACTGAGGGAAGGTTCTGGTCTGCTGGCCACGTGCCACGGCGAAAACAATCAGCCACTTCTAGAAGAACGCCAGACTCAAAAGTCTTCCAGAGGAGCTGGTGTAGCTTTCCCCTAACAGTGCTCTTTGGAAAAAAAAAAAAAAAAGGTCAGCTCACCCAAAAAAATCAGAAGTGCATTTAAAACGTAATGCTGCACTGTTTCAGAAGGGGAAAGAAATGTCAGCTACACAGAAGGAGACTTCAGTGTCTCTGGCCTTTTACAAAGGTTTCCATTCACGGCATGAGGAGATATTGGTCACTGACGAAGAACAATCAACGCGTCATCCTTATTGTAGACACAACAGGTCTGAACAGGCGCCATCATAGAGGAATGTAAAACAAACTAAACAAGAGGCCTAGTCGTCACCATGCCCTGGATCACATACTTGTGCCTGGTGACTACGTATGACATCATAATTCTGACATCATTATTCAGTACAGCCTTATTAGCATATTGACACTAAAGCCTTTACAGAGGCATCCAGCCAAAAGCCACACAGGCAGGTTTTTACAGCATTCCATTATGGCACACCCACAGATAAATGAGAAGAGGGAAAACCTCCAAACCTCTCCCCGTGACAGCCAGAAACAGCCTGGCTCCATATCCTACTGGTTAAGAGAGATGTTCCCGAGAGACTGCTGCTGGGAATACCACAGCATTAACGTCTAAATGAAACAGCTGTCAGAAACCCATTTTGCTCCTGCCAGCATTACATATCATACCAGTTTAGTATGTTAATCATGTTATGTTATTCTGCAGGGCTATATCATATGGCAGAATTTACGATTTTACATTGCCATCATGTTTTCATCTTTCAGTGTTTGGTCACTACCATCATGCTATGGGGGCAGTCATGGCCTAAGACTAGAGAACCTGTCTAGGGATCCCCCGTACTGACAAAACACAACTGAAGTGCCCTTGAGCAAGGCACCTAATCCCTAACTGCTTACCAGCTGTGTTCAGTGCCCCTAGTGTGTGTGTTCTCTAATGTGTGTTTCACTGCACAGATTGGTTAAATATGGAGGACAGATTCCTTTTTTGTGCAAACACAGTAGGTCAATCATGTCACTTAAAATCACACACTGTATTACAAACCCCCGTCATAGAAATGTTGCTGTGCAGCAAAAAAGGCATTTGGCCTAGCGTCAAGAAACAGTGAATTTAAATCCCAACCAATGTGCAGTAACCCTTCATGATTGGTTGCTGTTGTGTGATAGTGGAGAACAGGCTAGAACAGGGGTTGGCAACATGCGGCTCTGAGCCATATGCACCACTTTTACTGCCGTCTGCCGGCCCGACAGAACTAGACTTTTAGATTTTTATTTTTTAAAATAAAATAATCTTAATTTGCAGTAAAATAACACTTTACTGAGCACAGTTCAAACACAGATTTAAAAATAAATGATCTTATACACTAGATGTATAAATGGTCTTAAACTTTGTTAATTCACCAACTTTTAACCCTGAAGACTGGCACACAGACTGCTGGTCACAGCAATGCAGACAACAATCTCACCTAGCTAGTAGCTACTGGAAGGGGCAAAGAAAACTAGTTCAAAGACAAACTTCGACAAATAAATTTTTTGCATTTATAAGCACTCCATCAAACAAATATATGGTTTCCTTATATATTTAATTACAATAAGATATGGTCACAAACTAAAAGGTCATGATGCTAAAGTCAATTTTTCATTTACCAACTCGTTCCTGTTCCCTCTTAAGTGGTGCCAGAATGTAACTGCTGCACCATTTACAAGAAACCATTTTACTTTTGTGGGAAATGATCCTGCCAGAGACGCAACAAAATCAGCTATAGCTGAGCTGAGCTTAAAGCAGAGCAAAGCAAGTCTGTGTTTTCTGCCTACATCAATAAAACGGGCATAAAATATTGTGGTGTCATTTTTGTTAAAAGGACAAAATGGCTCTTCTTAACATTTTGGCCGCTAGTAGATTACAATTGGCCATTACCAAGACACTGGCAGGATTTACCTGAAATATGTTTACAACATGCAGATATTTAAGCTTACTGCTGTAACTACTTTGTGTATTGTTCATTTCTGGCATCTTTCTGTATTAGCTAGTGGTGCCATGGGAGAGGAAAAAAAAGCAGCCTGACCACAAATATCCGCTGCAAAGCAGTTCATAGTCCATTACAATTTTCTCCCACCTCCGTACAACTGTTGTACACATGCTTACACTCTCCCACTGCAAGAAGGCATATTTGCAACAGATGAACCAATGGTTTACATTTATTTATTTCTTTATTTATTTGTTTGTTCGTGTGTTGGCTAAGAAGAACGACCCTAAGCTCTAAGTTCAGTGACCAAAAAGGTAAACCTATACATGAGCGTATTATAAAACATTAGGTACCTTGCTGGCCTGTGGATTGTTGAGGATGTGTACGGTGCTTGGCTTGACGCCGTTGGCCTTGACTCTCTTGTAGAGAGCAAAACGGCTCCTCCTTCTTCCGCGGTCTCCTGTGGGAAGGGATCCATTGTACCTGTGAACGAATGAGAGGGTGCTTCAATTTTAGGTTGGGTAAAAAAAAAAAAATATTGTGCCTAGTCGAATGAGCATATTTAAAGTAAGGATCTATGGGTCTAGCACAATTTACATTAAGTTACTTTTTTCTGCACCTCAGTCACAAAAGAAAGAACTAAGAAAATTCTTCAGTATCAGAAAGTTAAAAACTGATGTGGGTAATCTCTTTCTGTCTCCACTATCCAGTACAAACTGTCCATTTCCTTACACAGATTACTGATGTCTGCATGGTCATACTCATATTAAAATGTAGAAATTTACACAGAAGACTGTACAATTAAGTAACACTGGTCCTTTACAGATGAACAAACAGAGCCAAGCATTGAGGGTGGCGACAATGAATGAAAAGGAAAAAAATAAATAAAAAGAAAAAAAAAAAAAAAAAAAAAAAAAAAAAAAACACACACACAATGTTAACTGTAATTAAAAAAAAAAAAAAAGATTTTACTTTAGCCTTTAAGCTCATGTTGGCCAACAATACCCTTTGTGTAGCATAGTGAGAACTCTGGTCAAAGAGGTTTTACCAAGTTTATAACAACCTGGAAGTTAAAGAGACATGAACCTGAATGACTCTCCAAATTAGCCGAGTGTAACTGGGTCTGAATTAAAAACAGTCCTGTCACTAAATTATAAATGTCTTACACAATGAGCAGTGGGATGTAGAACTAGCTTAAAAATATTTTTTTTCAATCTAACAAAGTAGATTTAGCCTACTTACATTAGTGTTGCTTTCTTTTTCATTTTTTCCACCATCCCAACAGGGGCACCTATTTCTACTGGTAATATGTAAACCAGTAAACTGGCCAGCTATCAGGTTTGGTTAAATAAAAACAACTGATACTAAATTTTAACACACCATCAACTTTCTTACAAATAAGACAAAATGTCAGCATTCCAACCACTGTGAAAAACATTTTACAGTTCAGTCTTAGCACTCAGACAGACTCTGATGCTCTGGCCCAGGAATACAGTGCAACTCATATCTTTTCTGCACTTTTCTGGCCACAACCTTCAGAATCTTGTGTTGAATATGATATAGTCACTGTACTAAACAGACCGAGGGAATCCGGCCTTTCGAAAACATTTCCCTAAAATATTTAACAGTCATTAAACAAGACACTGTTGCATGCTGCATAAAACTACAATACAGTGAGTAGAGAAATGACTCTGATGCTCATACTCATATACTCCTCATCACATTTAGCTGGTTAACACATTATTTGTACACATTAAAGGACCATTTACAAACAACGTAATAAGTCAGGCTGGGAACATACATATATAAACATACATCTGGGGACAAGTGACTCAACCGGAGAAATGAATGCGGTGGAAATCTCCACGGCATTTTCTCTAAAAGCTGCGCTCAATCCTTTGTAGCTGATTGTAATCCTTTCCCATTTGACCTAAGGCACAATCCTATGTTAAAGTGATCAGCTGCACCTGTCCTGCAGTCAGGGGTCATTCCCACAGAGCCCTACTCACTTGTCACCACAAATCACAAAACAACAACCCACACTGAGGGGGTAGTGGTTAGGTATTTCACACATTTGTTAAAATAATCCAAGCCGATTACTCCGGCTGAACATTATGGCAGGAATTCCTGTCTGACATAAAGCAGTCTAAACACAACTGGGATGAATTTGACACTTTCCTGCACATGGACACAGCTCTCTAGTGTTTTGAATCAGAGTATTAAATGTTTTCAGAAGACATTCATTTAACCTGAAATAAACATGCCTGCTTAAAACGGTGTACAGCAAATCTTTCAGCATGTGCCTTAACAAACACGCTATGTTTCTACCATGCACTGAACCTTCAAACTGTCTAAAAAACATGGTGGCACAACTCAATCAGCCCTACGCAGGTGACCGAGATTAAAGCCGTTTCAGAGACGAGCATGACACGTGACGCTGAATACCGCACACTGAATAAGCTTAGAGAGATCCTTTTTCCTCAGTTCCACCCACAGAGATCAGTCAATGAAAATAAAAATGTCCTGACAGAGGTGTTGCTTCGAAGAGGCTTGCAGGGTCACACAAAACCCTATCAATAAGGCCAGTCAGGCCAGTGAGGACAATGAACAGAGACAGCAGGACTAAGGAGACACAGTTCCTGTGCCCAGATCAATAATACACTCTTTCAGCCTCGGTCCGTCGCCGCGAAGTGTGCCAGGGTCCCGTGCCAGGCAGATCTAGCTTGGGAGGGGGGGGGGAATAAAGAGCTGTGTAGGGACAAGAACAAGCCTGGTACTGATGTTTAAGCCTGAAACTGGGGGACGAACACTTAATACACTATATAGTTATTATTACTATTAATAATACTATTAATAATAAGATGATGTGAAGTCTGATTTAGATCTTCAGAAAGCAAGAAGTAATAATATGATCCAAAACACAGTATGTGAAACATGATAAATAAGTAGGACCCATTTAGAAAGGGTGTAATGACAGTGGGGCTTGTAAAGGAAGAAAGGAAGAAAGAAACGTGGGCTGATCACAGGAGAGGAAAAGGGAAAGAGTAGTGTGGTGGATTAAAACGACTTCCGAATTCCTCCAAGCCCAGATCCTCAGAGGGACTTCCTGACTGACTGAGATACTCCACTGGGGCCAACTAATGCAACACACTAAATGAACAACAGCTGCAACAGCAGAAACCCCCAGATCTCAGCCCAAAGCATCAGGGTTTGGCTCAGACAGAGCAGATCATGTGTATTGCGAGATCGAATTAATCCCCTTTCTGTATATTTATCTACATATTTATCATGGCAGATTTTAAAAAAGGGCCCATTATCCCTGATAAAGACCTGATGAACTAGAGATGGGGGAAAGCACGTGTTTCGGGTCGTGAGTAACGTGAGCGCGTGAATTTCAACCGGTGGGAGGTCGGATACGTTTCCGAAATATCTCGTGTGTACAAAAACAAACCGATTCCGTGGATATATTTAGTAAGAACACGATTTAACCCAGTGTAAACCAGCTTCCTGGAAGAGAAAAATCAGAAATCTTTACATTATCGGATTAAATTAGGCCAGAGAGAGAGAGAAAGCGATGACTTAAAGTTCCTCCTGGAGTGGACTTAAGGTGAAGAAACAGTTTATGATGAAACTCACCCGAGAACAACCAGTTCCCCGTACTTTACAAGCTCTTTGGTGGGTGCACAGGTCTCCTCCTGAGCCGGAGAAAACATCAGGCTGTTCACCTCAATAAGCGGCCGCTCCTCGCTCTGCATTTACAGGCTCCAGTCCAGAGCAAAAAGATCACAGCACAAATACTTCAAAGGACGCGGCTAACGGCCATTTTCCGCCTCTTTTTCGCTCCCACTCAAGTTTTTCCCCGCTTTTACAAACTACTCTCAGTAAACTCACACATCACATACAGGCTCAATAGTTCAAATGTTTCTCAAAACATTCCCATTATCAAATAAACGACTAACTTTCGTGTTTCGACCGCTTTCTGCCAAGTGGAAAAACATTAGGCTACACGGTAGGGGGTGGACTGTACCACTCACTGTCCCCTACTTTAAACAGGGGAGAGCAGAGGAAAAAACCTACAGAAATTGTATCATATGCCTTCACACTCTCGACATAGATTGTGCTATAATTAGACACCCGTATCAAATTATCCTGGATTATATTATGTGTGTAAAAATGTTTCGGTTCCGTTAAACAGCTTAGAGTCAAATCAAACGTTCTCCCTGCAATGGCACAGTCCAAGTGCGCCACGGTCTGAGGCGGCACCTTCAATTATGTAAACAAAGAGTAAAATCTGGATGTGTCTTAAAGGAACACACACACACACACACACACACCATGTATGTGTAGATCAGCGCTCAGATCCTAAGTACCGTGTTACATAGTGTTACAGTATGATTAATCAGTTACTAGTAGTATTATAATATTTAATAAACTTAAAGGAGTAGAGAAGATTTAATTGACATACTGTATTTCAGCCACAGGAGACTGTGGAGTTACATTTACAGTGCTTTAACTGAGTGAACTGAAGACATCTAGACATCTTTCATATATCTGGTTTATTTTGTAACAGTATTCAAATATTTAAACACCATTCTTCTGGTTAAGGAAAACAGCTCTGTGATCAGAGGGTCCCTGATTTGATTCTCGCACTGACAAGATGTGACTAAAGTGCGCTTTACTAAAGCCACCTAACTCCCAACTGCTCCACTGGTGCCATGGATGGGGTTGCCCACTACTCTGGGTATGTATGTTCGCTACCCCCTAGTGTGTGTGTGTGTGTGTGTGTGTGTTTCACTGCATGAATGCAGAGGTCAAATTCCTCTGTGTGCAAGCACAGTGGTCAATGTGTCTCTTCACTTAAATGATTGAAAAATGATTTAGTTTTCTGTAATGGTATTGCATCTTCACATCGTGGGCGCCTTTCACTTTTACATCTGTGAATAATGTCCATAAGTGACTCAACATAATCTTCAGTAAACGCTTTTGTCCTGGTCAGGGTTGCATTGGATCCAGAACCTATCCCAGGAACACTGGGCACAAGGTGACAATACCATGGAGCCACATTCATGTGTACCATGCACGCATTCATGTACTATACCACACCTTAAAGGAGATATAAGTACAATGGCCATTTACGTGTTTTTTTGGGAGGTGGCAGGAAACTGGAGAACCTGGGGCAAACCCATACAGACACGAAAAAACATGCAAAACTGCACACAGGGAGTGACAGAAGCTCATCTCGATTCTGGAGCTGGGAGGGACAATGTTACCTCATGTACCACTGTAATTTAAACTGTAATAGTTTGAGCTTTTGGACAGAGAATTGACATAATGATTAATTAATGATTAATGAATGCTGCATGGAAACTTAAACTCAAATGTAACACATACTCTGGGTAATACACATACTGTATCTGTTAAAATATAAATATGTATATATGTGTAAAATCATTGCAAAGTTTCCAACCTTACACTACACAGATCTGTATTGTTGGTACTCAGTGTATAGTCATGACTGCTGTCCTTTTGCTGCTCCAGCAGATAATTGCACATGAATGAGCCATTTGCTCTGTGACTGCTGATTGTCCAAACACACTTTCAGGGGCCATTCAACATCAGGCCATAGAGCAGAACTTTTCAAACTTTCCCCACCAAGAACAACATTCAGGTGTTTAAAAAATAATTCCACTGGATTGATTATTTTTATATTTATATTTATAAGATTTCATCTTATTCATGAAATCTGTAAACAATATAATTGCTATTTATTGGATCAATGGGGCATTTATTCCTGAACTTTCCACTGACAGAATACATTAGGTCCAGGTTAATATTTTTTATTTTTAGGCCTAGATGTTTTTTTTTAATTATTAAGATTTGACTTCAATCCATTTAATTCAACTATTAATTACCTATCAATAACTATCAAATCAAAATAACTATCATATTTATTATAACATTATCATATCATTATCAACAATAACATTAACAACAGTAGTTAAAATAAGTAATTTATGAATAATAATAATAATAATAATAATAATAATAATAATACCAATAATAGTAACAACAGTGGTCATACCAGTATATCAATAGTGAGATAGAATAATAATAGTGAGATGGTAACAACAACAAAACAGCAGTGTCAACAATAATAGCAGGGATTCGAGGGTAGTATTGGAGGTTAAGGTTAGGTGTTCAAAATGGGAGGGATGTTGCTGTGCACACGCTGAAACCAAAGCCATGTAAAGGTGTCATGTCACTTAAGTTCAGGATTAGTCTATCAGTTTTCCCACTCCTCCATGTCTATTGTTGTCACTACAGTCATTCACACATCCCTGGTGAATGTATCACCTACTGTTACTTTTTTCAGGTTGTTTTTGCTTTACCCTTTCCTTTAACCCCTATGTGCTTTAAAAAGGAATGTGTTCATCATAAACATGTGTATTATTGGGCAGTGGCATTACATTATCTGTATAGATGGAAACAGTTCTAATGAGGTTATTTTCTATACACACACATCTAAAATATCAAATAGATTTTCTGGTGGGATGACTGCGAAAGACAAAGTATTTTATTTACTGACTAAGAGAACAGAAATGTTTCATCAGGAGATAACGGTGATCCATGAGAATAACCTTGCATTGTTTTGCAGTAAGAGGAGACAAGAGGACACAAACCATGCCAACATAATGCTCCTGACAGTAAACAGAACCACTGGATCTGTCAAGCATTGAGACCTGAACCCGTTCTCTTGGTTTATACCACACAAGCAGTCGCCCACTTGTCTAGAAAATAATGACCAGATCAGGTTTTTCCTGAACTCTTAAATGTGCATTTGTCTTTGTAATGAGGGGTTTATGCACTGCAACCCTATTATAATATCCATCCCTGTCTTGCTGACAGTTTGATCATGTCCTGCATTGATTTCCTTGTCGCCTGAAGAACAATTGTTCTTCACTCTTCAAACAGTTGCTCTTCAAAAAAAAACTCGAATATATCATTCCAACATTAAAAACATACACCCACACACAGACAGAGGAAGTATCAATGTCTTTGTTTCACATACCATCTTGATGGGTAACATGCAAAGAGACTATGTTTTGAAGATATGTGGCTGGATTTAATTAATGTCTTATGCGTGTGCATGTGTGCGCGCACGATAGTGAGCAGCTGTCAGAAAGACAGAATACATGATACATCTGCAGAGAAAAGGTTGCACAATAGTGACGCAGGAACAGTAAAGTGGAGTACATGATGACGTGTCTGAGGCTTGGAGCCAACTGCTTATTCTTGCACTTGTTCTCATGTCTTATGATTTTACACAGGAAGTAGTGTAGCATGGATAGAAGCAAAAACTTTTTCTTAGTATGAAAAAAAAAACCAACATTTTGCTAAATCTTGGCAAATGAATTTTCTGAATATGAAAGTATTATACACATACACATAAATGCCTTTTTTATGCACATATACTGTATAGCTTGCATGTCTGGCTCAGTTATAGCTTAAATCAAATATAAGCCATGTTTTTATGAGCTTTTCTAACGTTTACAGCTGTGTAATGTGTCCAGCTGAATATTATTCTCTAATAAGAAACTAAAGCCAGGTTTAGCATTCACTTTCAGTTTTGTATCAGACACAGACATACAGACACATATTATTTACAATCAAGAAGGTTTATTTTTAGCCTTGGTTCCTATGTATCCTACACATACTCTGATTAAAATACATACACTACTACCATCCATTCATTATTTTGTCTGCAGTGCACACTTACCTGGGTCAGGGTATAACCTTGGAGAACATCCTGGGGACACAAGGTAGCAATGCATCCTGGAATATATCACAGGGCACCATGCACAGACTTATTCCTACACATTTAGATCTAGATGGCAAGCTGGCATAGTGCCACCTACTGGAATGGTTTTATGAAGTCGGATGAAACCAAAAAATTCCCATTGTTCCGCGGATCCACGGACAGTTCAGAATTGTACCAGGAACCCCAGAGCTGTAAATTGGCAATACTACCTGCTGCACCATTGTGCCACCATCTTACAGTACTATGCTATAAGTCCCAAATTAGTATATACTCTACCCACAATGTTTACTTATTGTTTGAACCCGTGTTTATTGATTAATTATAATTATACTGTAATTTTGTAACATAGCAATTACATAGTATAACCATATCCCTTAGGAGTCCTAATTAAACCGGCTTCATATAAGCCCTAGTTACTAAAAAGGTGCCTCTTTGTACCTTGTATCATACTAGACATTGGGTGTGTCTTTGACTTGTCTTTGGCATGGTTTGTTATTATGCTAGACAGACTGTGTAGCGAGGCCTGAATGTGGTTTCCATGCTGATGAGGTCACGGCCACAGGGCAGGTTTAAGATCAGCTGACTGCAATGTGACATGCAAGGAGAACGACTGGAATGTGCTGAAGTGTTACCAGCACACAGTGTGCTCATATAAATGCCACACAAAAGTGCCATTATTAACACAGCATGATAGGACGGTAAGGTGGGAGCACTGCTAAGTGTAATACACAGTTCTTGAGTTGTTAGGGACAGGAAGAATGTTCCAATTCCTGTACTGTTTGCACATCCTGTTTAATGAGTCAACAAGGCCTCTTTTGGCTTTAAAAAAAAAAACGCTTTCTTATTATTACTCAGAAATCTACATCCTGTTCACAATGTTGTCATGACTGAATGAAACCATGACTGGCAAAAACATAGAGGATCTAAAATTCGACAAATATGCAATTGGTGATTTCAGTACTGATACAGAAATGAAGTGACCCTTTAGAGCCCTTTTACCTGTGGACTTTACCTGTGTCACTCTGGATGTCCTAGAAGCCATTCATAAAGATCTACCCAAGGTGCTGTCAGTGTTGGTAAGACACTTGGAGTTCTCATGAATGAAGCTGTGTCTGTTCCTGTTTTTAAGAAATACAAACTATTACAAAACAGGAAGTGTGTTCTTACACCACTCACATCGTAGATGACCTTCTGGACATTCGTGAACTACACAGCGTACCACATGACACATACCAGCTTAAAACCTCAGATCACCGGTTTTCACCGATCATTCTAGACCCCTTGTTTTTTGTCATCGTTGTACTCCTGGAGTTTATAGCTATGCTGATGATATACAATTATACCTACTGTTCAGCCAGATTCCACAGAGCTATATAAAATCAAATTAAAACTTCTGATTAAAAAGCATGACTCACACTGAGTACTGAATCAGCTTGAACTAAAGTGTTGGATTTTACCACAGATCTTGATGATGCTTCTGTGTTACCAAAATCTTTAAACACAAGGTCTTTCAAACTATCCAGCATGCAGCGTAGCGTTCTGTATTTTTATCAGGAAAAGCAAATCAATGGTCCCAGTTAGCTGTCTAGGAGTAAAACCCCATGTGGTCTTCTGCTGTTGAAGCCTATCCAAACCATATGTTTTATTGTGAGATGCTGTTCTGTTCAACATGGTTGTAAAGAGTGATTATTTAAGTTACTGTAGACTTCCTGACAGCTTTTAATAGTCTGGCCTTTCTCCTCTTACTGGTCATCAAACTACCTGTAATTCTGTTGCTCACTGACTGTTTTTAATTTTTCACATCATGCTATGTAAACATGCTATGTAAACCCCCACCTGTAAAAATCCCAGTTTCAGCAGTTTCTGAAAGCTCAGACCAGCCTCTGATCCCACCGTGTCTCAGCATGTCTCTTCATGGAGCAGCCACATCTGGTTACAGAACCAGCCTGTGACCAGAAGATCCCTGCATCGATCCCGACACTGACAAGACACAACTGAAGTATCCTTGAGCAAGCACTAAGCCCAAACTGGTCCCCTGGGCACTGTAAATAGGGTTGCTCATCGCTCCAGGCAAGTATGTATGTTCACTAATGTGTGTTTTACTGCATGTATGGGTTAAATGTGAAGGTCAGATTTCTCTGTGTACAAGCACAGTGGTCAATGAGTCACTTTAGTTCATCTCTGTTCTGACACCTGGACGGTGATATGAACTTCCCCTAGATGTCTGTAAAGCTGAGTCACTTCATTTAACAGTCCTCAAATAACGTCAAAAGAACTTCCTCCTCCTGAAGTACTTAAATTAGCACTCCGATTTATTAAAAACAGCAACAACATAAATACTTTTCTTACCTACCAACAGAGTTTTTAAACAGATGGTATTCTTAGTGTGTTACCTAGTGAACCTGCATCAGGATGTACTTACTCATAGACTTTTGCATGTCATTCTGAAATACTAGTGTCCACCAAATGGCATAAATGTAAATGTACCTGTAAACAACCATGTGACGCTCATCGAGATTATACTTCCCTCTATTCTGATGTCTGATGCAAGCATGAAAATCTCTTGACCTGTATCTGCATAATTATCATGAAACTCCATCTTTATCCAAGGAACATGATCCTAAGCAAATATGTAGGAACTGCACTTACCCCAAGGGCATTAAAGGGAAAGAGGTGATTTCAGTAATAGTATCAGTAACAGGGAACTTCCAATAAGCAGACTTGTTTAAGTGAGGCAGAAACTGGAGGATGACTGCCCCTACTGTTCAGTGACATATCACTAGTAGTCCAATATTTGTATATAGAACACAATTATACCTTATATAAACATTTTATATTCCTTCTGTTAGTGCACATACCTGTAGATGTAAAATTTGAATCTATTTAATTTCATGCTGATATTTATATTACACTATTATCATATTTTAAAGTCATAAAGACTTTAATTAAAAAATATTAAATAAAAATTATTTAAATATTTAAAAAAATATATTTAAAAATATTAAAAGCCTAATATTCAGTTTATTTACTGTGTTAAAGTTCATTTCTGGTACATTTATTATTCCTGGGAATGTAATAGTTCAGACAAGCGCAGCACTGCTTTTAGTGAAAATATAATAATAAATATGAGACACTGTGTATTTAATAAGCATCCCTTTTAATAACGCTCACCTTTTTAACAAAAACAAAAAAATGAAATATTCTGTGTTAATGAAATTCATTACAGAGTGTATTGAATAGATTATGAGATGCCCCTTTCCCTCTCCACCGTACTGAAGTATAACAGTAGAAGCATCTGCTATATGGTGTGTCTGACTTTCAAGGCCAGTTGCATTGTTGCACTGGCATTAAAGTGTAGCAGAAAACAGACTGGTTGCCTTTTTCATTAACAGAGAAATAAAAAAAAAAACAAAAAACAGGTACCCTGGAAAACAAATAGAACATTCAGAAAACTCCATGTGTGGTATATTTGTTCATGTGTTTGCTGTAAATAATTAAGCAAGTTTGAGACTGCAGAACAAAATGTAGTGAAGTGTCAGTACACAGTTGTCTTAGAGTCTTTAAAACACACATATCCTCAGCTTTCATTTCTATGAAAGGATAAAAACCCTTCTGTCAAAGAGCGCTAACAAAAGATGTAGTATTCAAAGTGGTTTAACCGAAAAGGGATTAAAAATTAATCAAAACATAAACAAGTCTAACCGTTGTGTCTATTCGGATGGCTTATCTCTGGCATATCTATTCACAGGGAATGCCACTGTAGAGAAACTGATGGTCAGGAAAAAAAGATCCAGTTTGATTGGTTCATGGAGTGTAATGTGGCCACGCTTTGGCCAATCCCTGCTCTTCTTAGATGGGGCATCGTTGGTGCTGTGGGTTTAGAGAGCACACATCTGGTCAGGAGTGATGGGAAACAGGAGAGCCAAAGTTTAAAGGGGGGGGGGGATCTGCTGTAGAACTGGCCTTCAGAAGACAGACTGTCACTACTTTCCTTAGCTATTTGTTGCCATCACACTAAAAGAAGACAGAGAAAATTAAATCAGATATTATTTGAAATCATTTTATGTAACCGTGTGTAAAGACAGATAATTAGGGATTAAAAACTCCTTCACTCATTTCTATGCAGGTTTTCATGTATAGGTCTATATTCTCTGGTCTATACATCAGCTTAGAGGCAATCTGGCTAATGGTGGAACAACTTTTACTAATTATAATCTTTTCAGAATCAGGAACGTGTATGTATGTAGAAACGCAGATAACACTGAAATAAAGTACAACACTAAACCATTCTATACAGCAGCATCCTTAGAAGATGCAGTCATCTTAGAGTTAAACAGACAGACACCAAGCCACTAGCTAGACTTGAATAATATCTTCCACGAGACAGAAATGTAATTGCTGAATGTCAGTCCAGGGTTCATTGTGCTACATGATCATATATTCATTCTTTTCCCGTAGTTTGTATTACTATACTTCACCAGAAAGTCATGTCACCACAGCTATGACTTTCTAGCCTACTCAGCAAAATTTTGAGCAAATTTTTGGTACACTATATGGCCATAAGTTTGTGGACATATAACCATCACACTCGTATGTTGGCCTTTCCCAAACTGTTCATACAAACGTGTATTTGTAGAGTGCTTTTGTATGCATTATAAGCATTACAGTTTCATTTTACTGGAACTAAGGAGGTCCAACATCTTGCAGTACAAAAATGCCCCTGTGTACAAAAAATTGCTTGCCCAGGAACTAGAACTTACACTTGCCTGGTGGGTTAGCTAAAAAATTATGATTTGTCCATGGCTGAAATACAGGCCTCACCCTTTCTTGTCCCTTGGTAAGTTGTTGGTTTACAGCCTGTAGTAATTCCTGTAGTTCCCGAACTGTCTGGTTCAACCTTGCAGCCATCTTCTCCTTGTGCTCGATCTCTCCCTGAGAAAGAAATGGCAGCAAATTTACTTACTGTTCAAAAACTTTACACAAAAAAAATCTAACAAAAAAAACGTATTTTAATGCCAGCATTCTTATGCATGTCACATATATTAAAATGCAGGAAGGCAAACCTCTCAGACTATGAGTGCCTTTTTTGATAGACATTATCCTGTAAGGGCCCCATCGAAGAAACTGTAAATGGTGTATAATCAGAAATTTGGGCAGAAGCCTCCTTACCGCCTCAGTGGTTAGGCTACTGTTCTGGATCAGGTTGCTCTGTCCTGCTTCCTTTAAGATTTCCTCTTGGATCAACTCCAAAGACTGTTGTGCCTAAAGGGAATACAAAAATTAAATCAGTATAATGTCAAGGCCAACATGCATGTCAGAGCTAATCTTAATGAACTCTGTACTTTACCTTGTAGAGATCTCCAGCCACCTTCAGTCTCTCACTCTCCTCCATCTCCAGCTTCCCCAGAGTTGCAGTCAGCTGAGTCTTCAGCTAGAGCAAAAAAGCCCAAACCAACGGAGTATTAACTTCTTCATCACTAACCTTTCATTTACCATCACAAATTCTGGCATCAACAGTAGGAAAGGAGCCATAGCACACAATTTCTGCTTATTATGACTGCATTATGTAGGGCTTGGAAGTAGAAACTAATTCTCTAAAACAATATTGACCTGCGTAATTGTGCACTAAGTGAATAAAGGTAATAAATGCAAATTCTTTAACAAGAGCATGTTCAAAAGATTAAAAGATTCCCAAAAGAATATTTGATAGGCTGCTGGAATGACAGTACAAGCACAAACAAATTGTCAGTAAACATAAAAATGTTAATGCTGTGAGTGAGTTAGAGAGAAAAGCAAGCAGTGTAGGTCCTGTCCCCATAGAACAAGAAGTAGTTGGTTAGGTCCCCTGACCGGGTGCTAGCTCAGGTGGAGAAGAGCGGAGAGATATTACTGCACAGGGATGAGTGCTTACCAAATTCAGCTCCTCATTCTGCCTGACGGCCTCTGTATAGGAGCCATCAAGCTTACTTTGTAACTCGGTCAAGAGATCTTTAAGCTGAAATGAAGTTTGACAAGTGGCTGTGGTGAGTGTGTATGGGATTGGAGGGGGGGGGGTATTATAAAGCAGACTTGAAACAAGATTGATATCTTATGAATATGAGCTGAAGTAAAGAGAACTGAATGGTATCTGTGGTATCTGGTATATCTACAACATATTGCTTAACTCAGTTACTGAGGCAAGGCTCGCTCTAGTTTTAGTTCAGGAAGTACAACATGGTATATTGCTAAAGCTAGATGACTAAATATATCCTTAAAGTTCCTGTAAAAAAAAACAGAACCACAGAAATGTCTGGGAAAAGGGGATGTGCGAAATTCTTTGCAAAAGTTTTCACACAGCTCTATGTCCTGCAGACATCCTGTTATGGACAGCATACAGATATATAAACTTTGCTGCTAGTAGTATTGATGGATATTATACTCATAAGCGCCAAACCTAAGCAAAACACAACCACATAACCACATTTATTTGTAGATATTATTTATATTATGTCAGCATGAATCATGTTTTTGGACCAACTAATATGGACATCGCGAGCACTGCGATTTAAGTCCACTTCTCTAAACCTCAAAATGACTAAAACTCTGTGGGTCGAATGTTATGAAAGTTATACACAAAAATGACAAGACAATGACACAACAAATGACATAACACAAAACAGATCCGATGTATCAGTCAGGATTTTACACTGCGTACCTCTCTGACCTCCGACACATAAATGGCACTCTCACGCTCGGCTCTCTCCAGTTCAGATTCTAGGTGCTGCTTCTCTCTTCTCAGCTAAAGTTTAATAAAAAAAAAACTACATTTATTAAAAGGATAAACACAGAAATTTTAGGCAGAAATCTACTGAACTTGTCAGGTGTGAAAAGACAAAGTACACAGTGCTATAAGTAATAAAAGGCGTAACATTTGCTAATGAACTGAGCGCCACAATACACGTCAGAATTACTATTTGAGAAGTCAAAGGAGGTAAAGTTTCCTTTGCAATTCACACGTCCTCTGCAACTTCCTCTACCACTCCCTTTCCTTTATATTTCATTGGCAAACTCACACTCTCCAGATCTCCATCTGAGCTCAGTCTGTCCACTTCCTGTTCCAACACGGTCACCTTCAAAGTCATCTAGGAATGAAAACAAGATGGTAGTTAAATTGAGAACTGTACAATTTAAATCGTCACTGACAGAAAGAGTTGTAGTTAATTAGTACTCATATCAAACCTTAAAACATACATTACAATCAGGGTCACACAGTAAACTCAATTACAAAACAGAAATGTGGTTTCTGGAGACCTTTCTAATGTACTATTCATATGGGTTAAGAGTTCTGGACATATGCCTTACGTAACGTTACCAGAGATGTCTGTAGGAATTACACAGAATCAGAGTCTGTGTGATCATGTGTGACTGTGACATGATTGTTGGTGCCAGACTGTATGGGTATTTCTAGACTGCTAATTTCCTGGAATGTCTTTTTTAAAAACACACAACAGTCTCTAGAGTTCACTCAGTGCAATAAAGAATAGATGTGCAGTTAGTAGCAGTTTCGTGAACAGTGGAGCCTTATTAATAAGACATGGTCAATGGAGAACAGCCAGACTGGTTCGAGCTGACAGAAAGACTGTAGTTCCTCAGATATCCACTCTTCTGACCGAAACAAAGCAGAAAGCTGAAGCTGTAGTGGGCACAGACTCACCAAAACTGGACAGCTTAAGACTGGTAATTATGTAGCCTGGGGTTTTATAAATCTTGTTTCTGCTGAGGCACAGATTGTACGATAACAATTTGTTGCCAAAAGCATGACTACATGTTGTATGTCAACGGTCCAGGCTGGTGGAGGTGGTGTAATGGTGTGGGGAATGCTTTCTTGGACCTATTAATACCAATTGTTCATTACTTGAATTCCACAGCCTATTTGAGTCTTGTTGCTGACCATGTGAATCCCTTCTTGGACACAATATATCATCTTCTAATGGTTACTCACAGAATGATACCATGTCACTAAGAAAAAGTCATCTCTAACTGGTTTTATGGAGCTCAGTGCTCTTTAGTGGCATTCCCAGACACCTTTGGGACTCGCAGCATGAATATCTGCAGGAATTGTGTGACGCAATCATGGCAACATGGATCAGAAGATCAAAGAAATGTTTGCAGAATCCATGCCACAGAAATTTCAGGCCATTCTAAGACCAACAGGAGGTCTACCCAGTACCCAGTATAAGCATAGTACCTGGGGTTATTTGTATTGATCATTTTATAGAAAATAAAATATGATGGGACTAAACACACTCTGGTTATAATTATCCTAGCCCATGTAAAACTACTGCAATATGAACAGGCCCAGCATAAAAATCATTAGTGGAAACATAAATGCTTTCACATCAGGTGTTTCAGTTATCAAATATGATTGTGCACACCATGCATACACACATTTCTACACATCTACAAAGACACTGTCCTTTATCTTCTTAATGTGCATGAGAATATATGCACCTGACTGTGAATATTGAGAAAGGCTTAGTGGTAGAAAAGTAGAATCGCTGGGAAAGGGATTATGAGAAGCTCATCACACTTATTGTCGACCATATAACTGACAGCGTAGTCGTCGATTTTGGTCAGGATTGTCTAAAGACTGATTGCGGAGAGTGATTAGTGGCTTATCAGTCGATTCTGTTTGCTTAATGCAGTTTCAGCTGATCTCTATTCTAGGGATTTTAGCCATAGGCACATCTCAAAGAGAAACTGGACACAGGTCTGGCATTCTCCAACCAACCATGAACCATATAAGGACACGTTTTTCATACATTCATTTAATGTGCTCGGGTCACTGTACATTACAGTTTCAAATATACCAGTGGGAATTTACGCTGGCATCCTAACCACTTGTAAATATGTCAGAAACAAGCGACATGTTTGGGGTTTTTTTGGTTGTTGTTTAACACATAGGCTTTTAGGGGCATTTCCCAAGTCTGGCTCTACATGACAAGAGCCTCACCTGAACCCTTCGATCTCTGGATTTAATGTAAACATTTTATTTCCTTCAGTTCATAATAGTTAGACCTGTAGTTGATTTAGTGTTAAGCTCACCTCCCTGAGCTCGGTCTGGGCCAGCTCAAGTTTCTTCCTCCAATGGCACTCCTCCTGCTCCACACTGCTCTGTAGCCTCTGTAGGATGCCCTCCTAATGACACAACACAGCAAACTCAGAACCTAGTCTGGGTCTAGAGAGGTCCATTCATCATGTACAGTGCAAACTGAAAACAACAGCTCAGAAAAACAGTGGTGTTGAGGAAAAAAAAAGACTATAAGGACAGGATTATCAGGTTACTGAATAAATAAAGAAACGGGAAAAATATCATTATTGTAATCATTATTATGTATAATAAATCGCTCACCGTGTCTGCTAAAACTTTCTTGTAAGTGTCACAATCCTTCTGTAAAACTTTCTGGTTCTCTTCAGCCTCCTTTAGCTTTTCTTTCAAATCCTGTTAGACATAAGAACAGAAGTAACATGATTACGACATAAAAATATACATTCACGTTAATGAAGAGTAAAAAGCATGAACGTATGTGTGTATTACCTGGACATAACCGTCTTCTGTGTCTGGTGCAGAGACTGCATGAACGGCTGATGCCTCCATGGACCTCTCAAAGTTCTGCAGCCACTCTTTATGGTTCTAAAGAATTTAATCAAAAGCTATTAGATCCTTGCCTTCGTAAAGTCTTTACACAATGTGCGACTGTCCGCGTTGTTTACCTGGTCAGGGGGCAGAGGTACACGTGGGAGAAGTCTGTGCAGAACTGCTCGACATTCAGCCTCAGCAGCCTCCACTAATACCTGACTCTCCTACAAAGAAGAGAAACAGGAGAACACATACAGGAGTGAGTAAACAATTACACTCTAGTCTTAGGAGCTAGTTTTTTTGGTTAGACCTAGACGCTGGAGAATTGATCCAACTTTGTCTCACCCACAGGACTTGTACACACACACACACACACACACACACACACACACCATTTAAGAAATATATGGATTGTCCCACCTAAATACATACACCCAGTGTAAAATTAAACCTCTATTCCACCGCGTGGTTACACCAGCTGCTATAAAAAATTGTGGCACAGCACAACAGACAGAAAGATTACTCTTCTGTGCTTAACTGAAAATGATCTAATATCACCAGCATCAACTCATAAATAAATAAATAAGTAGTGCTCAGTGATATTAGCATAGCTCAACCTTGGAAAGAAAGAAAATTCAGGATCATTGTTTTTGTTTCCACTGCCAAGCGAACCACAATGTAAAAAAAACGGACCTCTGGCTTTGTTAACGAACAGTTTTGTCAACTACTGTCACTTGCGATGAGCATTGGTTAGCAGATTAGCAAAGCGTATGTATGTACCCGTGCTACTTCTCTGATACTTCCTTTCCAGTCTACCTTCCTTCTCAGTCTCTCTACACAACTGTTAATGAAAGCTTGTACATGAACGAAAGGTTATACTTTTCCTGCCATATAGTGATGCCCGCTAAAGGTAGCACATTGTCTCCCAATGAACTTCAGGGAAGGAGCCAGAAAATTACACGTGATTTGTAAGCAGAGCTCCAGACCTGTGCCCCAAATGCCTTCCTGCATTTAGCACCTCCGTACATCCCCAGGAGGGGAAGCTCAGGTTAGAGGACTGCCTTCCTGACATATTGTCGAAACTCACCGTGCACTGAGGTGATAAGAACATGCACAGTTTGAGTAAAATAAAGATACGACCACAAACAGAGCAAGTGGCCAGTACATTTGGTGTAATGTTGATCCTGTTAGGCGTATAAATAAAATCAGTAAATGATTAAAGCTTTGCGTTTTCCAAATCAAAAGATGATGATGATCTGTGCTGGTGTGCCGGATTCACAATCATTAAAGCAGGACAGAGGCATTTTGGGGGGTGGTGGTGGGGTGGGTGGGGTAAAGAAATGTCAGGACTGAGATAAAATATACATGAAGTGGATGAACATGACAGGTAAATGATTCCTAAACTAAATGACCACCTAACCCAGATCTGAGCTGCATACTCATTTCATCTCAGTAATAAAATACATAATTTAATTAAGAATGCTTGGTTATGAGGAAAGAAACTGAAGTGCAAAGCATCAAGGTGCTTAATGTGATGCTAGAATTCATGGGAAGTTTTTCTCTTTTGTTTTTTTTATATATAGTGTTAGTCACATGCATCGCAGCCATGTAGCCGTTATTACAAAAAACAAAAACGAGTATGCAGCTTCACATGCTAGAGTTAATGAAAATGCAAACAATCTCACTGCTTAATTATTAGCAGTAGTTGTGGTGCTCTGATTTGGCTATAAAATGAAGCAGACTGGTATTTCGATGCGAACCTTGGAGTTCTTGCTGAGTTTTCCCTGAAGCATGGTCTCGGTGGCTGACAGCGCCTCCATAGCGCACCAGTTTTTCTCCCGAAGCTCCTGGTCAGTTTTAAAGAAATATACGTCTTTCAGTTCAGCCTATAGATTTGCCCCAAACTGAAAAAAATCCCTTGCTTCTAATATTGCAGACATGCAGTATGAATAACCCTGTGTCGTACTCAATGTTTTGTGCTTAGAACTGCATCATTATTTTAACAACCATAAGTCAGCTGAGGAATGGTCATGTTTTGTAGTTGGAATTAAAAAAAAAAAATCTAAAACTAATGCTAATCAACAAATCACTGGTATTCTAAGGGAAAAATCACTCTTTCACTCCACTCATATCCAGGTGTGTATTACAAAAGCGGATGCTGGGAGATCTCAAACTCCGTGCTTAATTCTACATTACAAACTAAAGAGGAAATCTCTGCACCGCTGCCTCATGCGTCAATCAGTAAAAACTTATTAGAGCCACATTTACTATTACAGATAGTGACCAAAAATCTAAATAACAAAGTCGAGAGCAAAGGTTTGCACACCCATGATTCAGAAATGGGAAAATAAAATATATGAAAATAAATATAAATATAAAATAATGTGTCTATTATAAAGTCGGTCTTCTAAACAGGTAAATTATAAAATGGTTCAAAAAGTAAAGAAAAAAAAAATAGTGAAACAGTGAAAAAGTGATAGAACCATACAATAAAACAACAAGGGAACATAAACAGCAAACAATACAGAATAGTTATGCTTGTAGTTTTCTGAGCTGATAAAGATAGCACTGTTTTAACAAATATGCTCAAGAAATAAAAGCTGCATTTTGCCAAGCAACCTGTCAGAGTTAGATGAGGAAGACTGTGCAGAGGTAAATTCAGGAGTGGGATAAGGTTAAACTCATTTAAAGACAAAATACCTTAAAATTGATCCTACGCTTTAAAAGTCTTTTTTTTCATAAAATACTAAATTGTAAATAGTACCATACATTACTGACAATAAGGCAGCATCTGTGAAAAATACCACACTTAATGTCTTGTATTCAGGTCTGCTTTATTTTATAAGGGTAAGCAAACTTCTGCACCCACTGTACGATTACAAAAATGCAGTAAAACTGTGATGTGTACAGCAGGATTTAATCATTAGTCACTTTCAGCCCAAAATCTAGCTGATGGAGGCAAAGCATGTAGCAAAAACGTCACAGATGTTCAGAGACTTCACACTGAACATGCCTGGGGTGTACGCACATCCAGCCTGGCAGGTGTCATCAGCATGACTGAAAACCCATGCACATACAGCCCTCCTTCTACCAAATATGATGGATAGAATTCTTACTTTAAGCCACAAAAAATTTTATTAAATAAATAAATAAAATCAACCCGACTAATGGATGGAATGATGAAGAAGGAGTACACGCAGAGGAGAAAATAATAAATAAAAAATTATCCTCACATTATTCTTTCTCCTGTACAGCTCCACTTTGTCCCTGAGCTCATGCAGCTCGCCCTGAACATCCGATAGCTGCTTGTCCTTTTCTTTAATCCTGAACACATAAATGCACTATGTATTAACACAATCAAAAATTTTATATATGTATTTAACAAGCAAAAAATATACAACAAACTGAATGTAAAGAAAATTCAAAACTTACGCTGTCAGTAACTCCTGACTGGAAGCTGCTGACGCCATCTGTTGTATTGGAGGGGAAATAAAATGACAAGATACAAAAAGTTAAAAACAAATTACAATAATATACAGTTGAGAAATGAAAAAAAAAAATTTAAGTGTCGATAAAACATTGTGCATTAGGGATCTAAATTTTTATGAAGATTTCTGTAAAGCTACTTTGGTGACAATAAATATTTACAGAATTAAAACTGAATTGACTTGATAACTAGATTTAGGGTACTTTAGTTATACTCTGTGTAAGGTAAATATTGTGCATGATAAATATTTTTCTGATCATATAACATGCATGAACACAACATATTTTGAATATTTAGATTTTCTGACAGCTGACACATTTCTGATGCCCCAAGTAATCAAACCGAAAAGCTCATAAAACATCCTGTGATGGTTTTGCAGATAATATCACCTGTTGCTGCTGTTCCATTTTCTCTTCTACTTGTCTGGACTTCTCATTCATTTCCTTCTGTAGCAACTGAAGCTCCTGATCCTTTGTAGATAATCTAAAGCACAACACAAGAATGAGCGGTGTAATAATATTTCAAACACAGCTTCGGCACAATGCGTCTCGAGTACTGCGAAGGAAACGTACCGAGTCTGGAGCTCCAGAAGCTGAGCGCTGGCTACCATCTTGTCTTCTACTTCTCTGGCCTTCTCTTCAAACTGCTTCTTTAGTCTCTGCATTTCTTGGTCTTTAGTACTAAACCTACATCACAATATAGTCACAGTGAGTAAAGAAACAGTGCTGAGGTCAGTTGGGTTAAACATGAGTTCAGTAGAGTGTGACTCCAGTGAGTCCAGTGAGGGAAACGTACTGAGACTGGAGCTCCATAAGCTGAGCTCTCAGGTCAGTGTTCTCCAGGGTTCCTCTGCTCTGCATATTATCCAGTTCAGCCACCACATTCCCCAACTGCTTCTCCAGATCCTGTAGATTCACAGTGTTACAGATTTGTATAATACTTCAAATTTGATCAAAATAAGTATGTTTCTCCGTCACATACAGTTCTAAATCGACGTGTGTGTGTGTGTGTGTGGGGGGGGGGACATCTTTAGGCAGACTGAGTGCATTTACTGCCATGTTTGTTTAAGTGGCCGTTACTCATCATGACTTTTGCAGGACAAAATTGTAGCAATAAATTAAATAAATTTAGTTTAACAATATTAACAAAATGTGGAAAAGTCAACATAAAAGTACAAAAGAGCCTATTTAAAACCAAACCCACTGAAAAATAAATGAATATATATAAATGTATTAAGTTAATTCTGCTTTTGGCGGCAGGCGAAATCTTGTCGTTAAGGAACCCATTTGGGGACCAAAAGGTCGCAGGTTCGACCCCCCGTTACTGACAAGACTCAATTGAAGTGCCCTTAAGTGAGGCACATGACCCCCAACTGCTCTCCAGGCACTACAGATAGACGCTGCTCACCGCTCTGGGCATGTGTGAAGCTTAGACTTCACTAGAGTATGTGTATGTTTCACTGTAGGGATGGGTTAAATGTGGATGTGAATTCCACTTCATAGTAGTCAGAGGTGTACTCACTTTGCTAAAATTCTGCTAAAGTCAAATGCTATATGCTACATGTTTTAGTGTTTAGTAAACATGACACTCAAGCCAAATGCAAACCAAACAAGTAATCACAAGTTATAAAACAACCCGGATAAATAGGTCTATTCATTCATCTTCGGTATCCAATTTATCCTGAAAACACTGGGCACAAGACAGAAAAACACTCGGTATGGGACCATTACATCACCGTACACACACACACACACACACACACACACACACACACACACACCTCAATAACTTTCACTCTGCTTGATTCCTTTTTCAATTCTGACTTCAAACTCTCCTCAACAGATCTGATCTTCTCATCCTTCTCATGAACCCTGATTTAAAAGAAAGTACAAAAAAACACAGAGAGAGCAGCAGTTAATATTGACCAACACACACTACACACTTATCAAACACTCTATCAAACACCTACAAATTAGTCAGGAAGAATTAAGGCTGTTAATACAACAGAGAAATAACTATGCAAAAACAAGAATCAGGACTGTAGTGGCATGTCTCTGTATATAGTAAATTAACATACTGTCTCTGCAGCTCCTCTAGCAATGTTGTGTCAGACTGCTTCTGGAAATTTGAAGGAGAGAAAACAGAACAAAATAAGAATGAGACCCAATAGGTACACCAGGGGTGTCTAAAACTACAGCCTTTAATTGATACAGATTTTAATTGGCCTTCAGAATCGCACTCAATGTTATTAGTGGCCTGTCAGAATTGTGCAGTTTTCTAAGGGGGCATTCAGATGATAAGGGGCAAAAACACTTGGCACTCATCAAGCACTGCTGCTTTGCTGCCGACCTTTTCAAACAGCAGCCAATAAGACAAACTGTTTTATACGCTGAGGTAAAAATGATTCAGGATGTAAAAACATTGAGAGGGAACTTATTCACATTGGTTTCTCAGTACCCTGAGCTGAAAGTGCACAATAGTGGAAGAACAATCAGCATGGTGTCTTGTCAGCAGTCAGACAAGACTACCAGGTTTACACCACACCTGTCAAATCAGACATAACGTGTATGATGAGGTCAAAGGTGCAGCTACACCCCTCACATTAATTTCTAGTGAGTTGCCGTTCTGGTGAATTGGAGAATCTGGTTTGAACTTGGGCACAAGGACTAATTACACAGAAATGTTTTGTATTTAATTGGTTATGTGACTTAAAAAAAAAAAAACCCATATGACTTGCTTTGTTATGGAGTTCCAACGTAGTAAAAAAAAAAAAAAAAAAGAGTAATAACAAACATATCCTAAACATATCCTACCAGAACATGAGAAATATTGATCAAGACGTGACTTTTCAAAGATGCAACATCATAAAAAGTTGTAAAGAAAATGTTTAACCTCAACAATCTGCAGGAAATTGCAATATTTTCACTCTTTTTATATTCCGCTGCAGTTATTGCACTAAAATGAAATTCCTAGCTATGTACATGTACATTTGTGGGTTTTTTCAAATTTTAACTATGCTACTTTGAACAATAGTTTTCCAAAGTGGGACCAGCCCTTAGGTATTTTTATATGGTTCAATCTGCCCTGCCAAAAGTTTGGACACCCCTGAGTTACATGGTGTTTACCATGAGAACAGCAGTGCTTCAGTTGTGTGTAAGACGATGACTGTACCTGCTCTGCTGTGTGCTGCTGCACGGCCTCAATGTGTCGCTTCAAACCGTCATTCTCTTCCCTTACAGTCTGGAAAACATAAACACAGAAGAACTCTAATGTTCTGAAGAATTTATGTGAACTAATGAGGATAAAGGAAACAATCAATTAATTCCAGTGATATATATATATATTTTACCACTATATATATATATATATATATATATATAGTCTGTAAACTCACTGACACACTACTATGAAAGGCATCGCCTCTTTTTACAGCTTCTGCATTACTTTTTACGCGAAACTACCAACGCGTTTGTTATTGCTAGTCTGACTCCTGTCTTGTTGCCACCATCATGTTGTCACCATTATCATCAGTTCATCTGTGGTGTGCATGAAATGAACAAAACACCACTATCCCTTATGTTTTCTGTCTGTCATACTTCAAATTCCCATTCGGTCTGAAGGCTCACTGCACACTGTCTGTGTTTTTAACAGTGCGTAAATGACTAATTGGCTGCACGGCTACACAGTAATCACAAATTGTGTAATTTTGCCTCTGTTTATCACCATGATGGATTTAAAATTAAGTAATCAGGATCTTACTGAAGTGTAGACTTTTAAGCTTTAATTTATGGCTTACAGAGTCCATCCATTTTCACAGGCTCAAAAGTAACTGAACAACCTATTATAGTTGTACATATAACGATTATATTAATATCACTGTAGGCTAAAACTCAACAATGCAACCAAGTTTCTGTTTCTTTGCCTTAAGACACTCTTGGGTTTCTTTGGTGGTATGTTTTGGGCCATTATCAATCTGTATTGCAAGCACCTATTGGTTTCAAAGCATATGACTGAACCTGAGCAGAAAACATAGCTTTATACCTCCTGCTTCTCTAATCACAGTCATGTTATCAGTAAACACCAGTGGACCAGTTCCACTGGCAGCCTTACATGCCCATGCCATAACACTGCCTCCACCATATCTGAAACACAATGTGGAAATCTTTGGACCTTGAGCCTATCCTGTTCATCTCTATACTTTTCCTTGAATTAAAGTCTACATTTCAACCACATTTTGATTGCTTCATCAATTTGAGGCTCAATAACAAAAGATGTGTAAGTGTCCACATACTTATGGACAAGGATGTAGAAGGAGTGGACAAAAAAAAAAAAAAAAAAAAACAGGATGTAGACTAGTATCCCATGTTCAAAAAGAAGAAACAATACTGAGGGAGAAAACTAAAGCAAACCAACAATTTTGTTCGTTTTATTTGTTGTGACTGGATCTCTAGCAGTTTTGTCCTAAAAGTTCCCTAAGATAGTAATGTGCAAACTAATGTATATAACAAGCACATAGACATCTTTGTCAACTTTGATACTTTACTGTGACCCTGATGGTGTAAAACTCACTGTTCTACAGATGCAATGATTTTGTGATTAATCTGAATGTGACAATGTGTCCACTGTCCTTCACAAACGTTTTTAATGCAATGTTCACCTTAAATTCCTCGTCCTTATTGGCCACCTGAATAAGCGCTGTCTCCAGTAGCTTCTCCACCGTCTTAATCTTCTCCTCCCTCTCTTGCAGGCTGTCAGGAAATGTGAACAACTTGGTCATTTATTTACATCTACACAAATAAAACAATAACACAATAGCACAATCCACCCTGATGCTTATCAAACATGATAACAGAGTTTGCAGTGTTGGAATCAGAATGTTGGAGGCACACTAAATATAACAAGATGGTACATGAAACAAATATTTTGGCCATAGACCAGTTTTCTCCCAATATAGTTTACCGCTGTAGGGTCGGTTACATAAGAGTGGATTAAATCCTTCGTCTAGGAGAATGTTTGAGGAACTGTTCTGGCATATTGTGAGGTGTTTTTAACCTCAGAACAACAGCTATTCAGACACACCCTTACTACACACCTCTGCTTTAGTTGATCTAGTGCCAACAGGGAGGAGGCCTGAGGAAGGAAAAAAAAAAAAATCAGATAATGAGATGCATCATGCAAACAATGCAAAATATGTAGGAGAAACAGCATTGTGTTGGTGCATGACTGACCTGCTCAGAAATCTGTGTGCTCAGACGATGGACCTCTGCCTTCAGGACTACGTTTTCACTGTGAAAGGCCTGTAGATGGAGGACACATGTCTTATAGTAACTCAGAATAACAAGCTCTTGACTATACATGGTATACACCAGGAGCTAGAAACGAGATTTGTGCATAAGACTGGTGCCGCACATACAAAAACAAAGAGGTTTTGTAGGAAATGGGTAACCAATAACAACCTAATTTTTGAGAAGCAAATACTAATTAATGTTTTATAAATGTGCAATGGCCTATTTACAGTCATTATAAGCAACATTAGTGACCTATTAACATGAATCATACTTAATGTTAAGCCTGTCTGTTCGGTATTGTAGTTCAACTGTATGTCCAGTAGGCTTCCATGTGAACTGAGGCAAGTCTAGTTTGAACGGCTGGACATACCTGACACTGGAATGTGTGTCTAAAATTCATTTCACAACGGTCAAGTGTAATAACATGAGGCTCTAATCCGATGTTACATACATATGGGCAGCTGTTTTCATAACCTCACCCCATTGTATCTGAAACTGCTGATTTACAACTCAAATATCCATGTAAAATTCTCCAAAGTTGAACTTAAAGCAAATGCACGTTCAATCACTGAGATGTGAGCCTCCTGCCACAGTGATTTACACAGAAACGAAAGTAGTCCTGTATGCAAAGGGACACTCGGAAAGCTATTAAGTGATTCAGAATTTGCCGTGGCTCACCTGTAGGTTAGTCTCCCTACTGGCTCCACTGCTTCTTTCTGCATTAAGGGAATCCTCCAGATTCTTCCTCTGGTGCTCCTTCTCAGCCAGCCTACCCACAACACAAAGACAAGAAAAATCTATATAGAGCTGAGTGGTTAAAAAAATTCTCTATTTCCTCTTAAAAAGCCTTAACTCACAGTTTTTGAAGCTCCTCGAAATGGGATACGGCATTGGCCTGGAAAAGAGAGAGAGGAAAAACTCTGAGATCGCACTCAGACACAAACTTGTACTACAACTGATCCAGGGAACAAACAGTTACCTGAGAGGCAATCTGATGCTGAAGACTGTCAATCTGAACTTTGAGTGATTTGTTCTCGGTCATCAAATCCTGCCATGAAGCGCAAAATTGTTGAAAAAAAAATAAAACAAACAACAACAGCCACAACATTTCCATATCATCAGTTAATTCAAGAAGAACAAGGTACCTGCACTTGGGCCTGTAGCGAGTTGTCAGGCTGCAAGTTGTGCTGTGAGACCTCTAAGAGCTGCATGACCTTTTGCTCCACCTGCTCCTTGGAGACCATGGTGTCAGTCAGACTGCTGTGAAGGGTCTGGATCTCCTTGTTTTTATTATTCATCTCGGTCTCGACCGCTAACAGCTGACTCTGTAGTTCTGAGAGGGAATGATACTGATAAGAGCTACGCACGTGTATGCAAATTTGTGTAAAGCATAACAGCACAAACACCACCGACCTTGTTTGGCAGCCTGCAATTTCTCTCTCTCAGTGTTCACATTGTGTAAATAGGACTGCAGGTCTTCCCAGCGCAGCTTAGCGTCCTGTAACTGGACCTGATGGATAATACATATTGGAAATTGGAAATGAATAAAGCATGGCGAATTGCAGTCAGAGGTAAAAGCAAAGTGTGTATACTATGACTAGCAACTCGTGCTATGACATGTTCTGCTTGTAGTTGACCTCAAGGCTGTTTCTCTGGAGTTCCTCCTGCTGTAGCTTGCTCTTGGTCTCAGCCAGGTCTTTCATCAGACTCGAACACTCAGAGCGCAGATTGTTCAGCTCAGTGTTTTGCCTGAAAAGCAAGCAAGTGCGGTATTGCAAACATGCACAAAATATATAAGAGACAGCACAATGCTGAAGTACGGTCACATGTCAAACATTGCTTCTTGGGCCTGAACTGTATAATCTGGTATTTAAGTGGTTTCTAAGACTTACTTGTTGTCTATTGGTGTAGAGGCTGAGCTAACAGCATCCCGAAAGATGCTGTTCTCTTTCTGCAGTCTGTTAATCTGTCCCTCCAACTGCTCTCTCATCGTCTGAAACTGAGGACAGATGCGAGTGTTGCAGGTAAAAATTCAGGCATCACATGTCTAATTCAATGCAATGTGAGGTAATGTCCCTACATCTATTTCAGAATGGCGTAGTCAATTATATAACTAGGAATGAGGTCATGTTTTCAAATATTTGATTTCTACACACACTGCAGCAGACAAAGACTTACTGTTGTCTGCAATAAAAGTCAGATTTCATGCTACAGCCGAAATTATTTGAATATCACAATCAAATATCTAAATAGTAATTTTGCATGAACGTTGTTTTAAATATATAGTTGTGCAGATGTAGATACATAATTGGAATGACAGTCTATCACAACCAGCATCAACAGGATGCTATACCTAAATCCCAGTTACGTTTGGTTACGTTTTTCATCATCTCTTGACCACACTGGCCTGTAATCATAGTGGTGGTAACACCTTTTGTACCTGGACACTAAAATTAGTAGCTGAACAGTTATCAGAAATCCGATGTTTAAGCCTTAGCACCACCTTGAGCAAGGGCCTTAACCCTCTCTGCTCCCGTGGTCGACTCTGTGCTCTGACCCCGGCTTGTTAAAAAGCAAAGAAAAGAATTTCACTGTGCTGGATGTGACAAAAATAAAGGCTTCTTCAACTTCAAATAAGGCACATGCAGTGTACCTAACTGGCACTAGACCCTTCTATATCCATGTCAAATCTAATAGTAAGTGCACCAAAATGAATCAGTTTATACTGCTATACATATACATTAACACACCCAGCCAAACTGGTTGTACAATTTTAGAGCTTATATTTTTCACTAAACAAAACTAACAAAGTTCAACAACATCTTAAAACAATATTAACTCCAGACATGGAAACATGCTGACACACTGGGGTTTACAAGACCGCAGAACATGGTACTGCTGTCCCGGGTAAACTTCGTACTCTCCATACAACAGTACGTTTGTCTACTTGACAAATACTGCTGTCTATTCTCTTACCCTCCCCCTGCCTCAGAAACCATCACCACAACCTTCAACAATGTCGTTAATATCTCGGCCTACTCCACCATCCTCTGCTGGCTCACTCCATTTCTTACCTTGATTTGCATAGTCTGAAGCTCCTTATAGCTGCCCTGAGCCTTGGCCTGCATGACGCTCACATCCTTCTCCATGGCAACCCGCTGTTCCCGCAGCATGGCTTCTGCACGGTTGCTCTTCTGTTTCTCGGCCTGCAACTCCTACACGCAACGATGCACAACACAGTTCAACAACTGAATAGACTACAATGTTCCTGAAAAAAACAACTCATTTCTAAAAAAAAATGACAAAAAACAAATAAATAACCATTAAAACAGATACTGACCCTTTATATTGAAATTTCTGCAGAAAATAAACTTTATAATCAGAGGTAATGCACTTTAATGCAGGTTTGACGTACCTGGCTGAGCTGTTTGACTTTGTCCTTGGCGATAGAAGCTTCCTCCTGCATGGTTGTGAGAAGGCGCTCTTTCTCTGCCAGCTGCTGAGCTGAGGACTCAAACTTGGTTGCAGACTGATGGTAGAAGAGAGATGCGATGAAGAAAATGAGATGCGATCATGCAATTAGTATCCAGATTAGCTGTGCAATGTATACAAAATATGCTGATTAACATGGCCTCTTGTCTCACTTTATACCAGCTGTCCAAGGCATTAGGACTCTTGTCACGGAGCAGAGAGACTACAGAGACCACATCAGCGTCTGACAACACCAGTCCACCCAGACTGGCCAGCAGCTCCTTCAGCTTCACTCTGGAGTTCTCTGTGCACACATAAAGCCACAAGACTTGTGTTTTAGTCTACTGTTAGTCTAGTCATTACACACGAGAACAGGCCAAATCTTGTCTGATTAAGGAGACGAAGGACACAACAGAGAAAACAGTCTATAAAACTGGATCTAGTTTAAACAGACAGCTACACAAGCTGATCAGTTCAGTGCTTATGTACCTTTGTCAGTTTCATTTTTCTGTTTCTTGCTCTGTTTTGCGGACATTCGAGACGGGGAAGGAGCAGCAACCTCATCATTCTTGCTGCTCTGGTGGTTTGTTGGAGGGACAGAGTCAGTCTGGCTGGCTGGAGGAGAAGACTGGACCTGAGCCTCTTTGACTATACACACAAACACACAAGTACAGAAACGTTGATTAAACAGATGCACATTCAAGTTTTGGAAGCTATAAAAGAATCATTTGTAAAGGCAAGCAATTCTTCCTGAGGGCTTTTGAGTGTTTTACCCACTTTTCCAAATGTTTCTACTTAAAACAGATGTATGACTTCTTAAAACAAAACTTTTACTCCAGCCCAGTTCTTCACAGCGGTCAGAATTACCTGTGAGAGAAGCCTCCGTCTTCTGTTTCTTGCTCTTTCTCCTGCCACTGCCAGTTGAGGTGGTGGGTGCAGGAGCAACAGCATCAGGAGCAGCTCCATCCTGCAGTTTGTGCTCTGCCAGCACAGGTTCCACCTTCTTCACCACAACAGGAGACTGGTCAGGCTTCACCTCGGCTGGAGGCTCTTCTGTAGCACACCATGGCAGAAAACATACTTAAATTACGCACTGACCTGCATCAATTACACTGCTTTTATGAATTACGGACACTTCAATGGTAAGGAAGCATATATTTTTGGGGTATATCAAGGACAGCACATGGCAAGTTTGTGCAAATCAAGGCTTTTTTTGTGCTATAAATAAATGTTTTCTCTGATTAAACAGCTGAGGCACAACGCATGACCACAGACACTAATGAAAGAAAGTGGTTCGAGATGTCGGTCAGTCGGTCATTATCTAAACGGATACGCTTAGGGTCACGGTTTCCACGGAGTCCACCTGGAATCACTGAGGGCAAGGCAGGAATACCCCCTGGACAGGACGCCAATCCACCGCAGGGAACCGCACACACACCCATTCACTCGCATCTAGGGACAGCATATCCAATTAGCCTTCCATGCATGTTTTTCAGGAGGTGGGAGAAAACCGCAGCACCCAGCAAAAACTCATATGGACAATGGGAGAACACACCAAACACCTTACAGACAGAGACCGGAGCGAGGTACAAACCCACAAGCCTAGATGCCTGAGGATGTGTGACACACACACGACATGTCTCGTCCCAACTACTGACACATGCACACAAATGACTATATCAAGAGTACTGTATTTAAGTAGTATTTACGTATTATAAATCTAAATAGTACTTTTTCTTTTATCTACATCTGACGTACCCTGTCCAACAGATATGAAGTGACTACAGTGGCAATACTTTGAAGTACGAGTATGTCTTGGCTCCTGTGAAAAGGTGTGGTGTGGAGACATCCTCAAGATCAAAACGGCACAAGATAAAAGCTTGGCCTCTTTTCTTACACACACCCTGACATAGTCATGCCTGAACAAGACAGACACCAAGACAAATCCTATGATCTTAATAAAAGTATGACATTTTAACCAGCGGCCACTGGTTCACACTACATTAGTTAACTAAACCTTACTGAATACGGTTAAACAAAGTTAACCCTTGACCTTGACTTTGGATGTTCCTCTTGATAAACCAGTGCGAACAACAGTTCTGTCTACAACGCTGTTCGAATCTACACTGCATAACTAATAAACAGCATTATGGACATGCTGGGTCGATATAACATCAAAATAAGCTATGCTGGACAAATGTCCTCTACTGAGTTTTCAATAGGGTTGCTTTAGTCTTATGACTGACCAAATGATGTCAGTGTCCATATAACTGCTTCTCAAGTGAAACACTAGGACAGGAAGCAGTGCTGGGATATAATCAATATTAATACAGGTATATATTTTAGTCCTTAAGCATGTCAGCCACATGACCATTCAAAAGGCTTATATCTTCCACTGCAATCATATTAAAATCACTGTAATTATATTACGTTAGTCTATTATACAGATTGTCCTTAATTAGAGATATTATTCATAATTACGTGGGTGGCAGAGTAGGACAATAGGTAGTGCCATTGCCTTATAGCGACTGAGCAGCCAGGGCCCCCTTCTGTGAAGACTGGTCTGCCTGTATCTGCGTGGGTTTCCTCCCACAGTCCAAAATCACTCGCTTTACTAGGTGCAAGAGTGTGTGAATGCGTCGCTCTATGTGTCTGCCCTGCAATGGACTGGCAACATATCCAGGGTGTTTCCCTGATAATAAATGAATGAATGAGAATAATTAGTACTAATTATTTAATTACTACATAATTACACACTACACTGACTATCCAATTTATTAAGAACCAGCACAGGTGCACATACAGGCACTTATCTAATCATCATGTGGCAGCAGTGCAATGCAAAGAAAAATCATGCAGATACAGGTTAAGCTTCGGTTAAAGTTCAAGCAGCAGAATGAGGAAAAACGTGATCTGAGCTATGTTAACCATGGCATGGTTGCTGATGCCAGATGGGCTCGTATTGCACAATGGTGTGAAAAACCCATAATGTCTGTACCCATAAATCTTGCCTGGGCTGATGGGATCCTCTGCTGTTGATGCCTATCCACCTCAATGAATGATGTGAATGATGTGTTGTGCATTCTGGGTCACTTTTTTGTTAATCCTCACTGTTGCGTTGCGATGCGATAGACTTATTGTCAGCTTAGACATCTGGTCTTTCTCTGTTCTCACTCATCAATAAGGTGTTTTCTCCCCCACACTCTATTGCACACAGAAAGTTTTATACCATTCTGCATCAACTCAAGAGGCTGTTGCGTGTAAAAATCCCAGGAGATCAGCAGTTTCTGAAATACTCAAAGCAGCCCATCTGGCACCAACAACCACGCAACAGCTGAAAAAAAAATCCCTGTTCGGATGGTTGATGTGAACATTAACTGAAGCTCTTAATCTGTAACTGCATGATTTTATGTATTGTCATGATCTGTGATAAGTAAAGAACTCGTTTATCCACACCTGAGCAGATGATGATTAAAGGTCTTGCTCGAGGGCCAACAGTAGCAGTAACAGTATCCCAGAGCCTTATGCCACTGAGCCACCATCGTCCATTAATAATTGTTGCCAAATGTGCCGTACAAATGCTTATTGGTGTACGTGTGTGTGAGAGACACCTTAAACCGAGCAGAATTAATATGTTTTCCCCCTCTTTGAGAAGAACGTGTAAGCATAGAAATGGCTGTGAGCGTGTCCTATCCTGCATAATCAGCATTTTTTTGTTATATGAATGCATTAATGTTTACACATATTTTGATAGTTACTGATCGTCTGAATAAACTAGGAAGCTGTCATCACTGTTCTTCTAGGTGGTGTTGAGGCTTGTTCTGGCATCCTGTAATACTAGTCGATTTAAGATGCTTTTACAAGTCATTACTCTTTACAGCTGATACCTGACACTTGTAAATTAAGTGATATTAGAAGAAAGTCACCACCCGATATAATAGTGATAATCGTCTATAGTACGGTAATTACATTTCCATAACGATTATATACGTATATCTATATATCTATATACACACACATACATACATACAGGAAATCCTGCTTACCAGTCTCACTCTTCTGCTTCTTAGCTTTCTTCTTGCCAGTGGTTTCCACTATAGCTGGAGTTGTAGTTTGAGCATGTGGTGGGCTGGAATGTTTGGTAAGGGGGGAAGGCTGCTCCTTACGGACAGCAGGTTTTGAGCCATTGACTTCTGGTTTCTCACTGGTGACAGGAACAGGAGGGGAAGCAGCTGCTGCCACAGAAACTGAAGCAGCAGGAGCAGCTTTTGCCTTCTTCTCCTTCTTCTTCCTTTCCCTCAATCCTGTTGGCAGTTCTGCTTGTACGGGGACAGAAACAGGCAGTGGTGCAGGGACCACCTCAGGGACCTCGTCGTTTAAGGTCGAGCCGGTGGCATCGACCAGATCAAAATCTCGTAGGTCTTCCTCCGATTCACCCCCTTTACCCCCACCGCCTCCACTTCCACTGTTCTCCTTCTTCTTGTTCTTTTTTTTCTCGCTCTTTTTGCGGGCATCCATCTTCACCGGCGGCAACTTCAGATCTCGTTTCTGGCGAGCCAAAACTTCATCGTAGGAGGTCTCCTTCATGAAGAGCCAGAAGAAGAGGAACATAAGGACGATAACCAGTGCTGGGGCCAGGAAGAGGAGGTACTGAGAATCAGCCAGGTCGATCGCCATTCTAGACAGGCAATGAAAAACAGACGATAAGCAAAGACAAAAGTACAGATCAACAAATCCAAACCCAGGACTGTCTACATCCTAGCAGAGTATGTGTCAGTTGTATATTACATAATGCCACTTGTGAAAGTAGGAGGAAATTCTGTGGAGGTTATAAGATGGTGCCATGATAAACATAAGCAGTAATATACTACACAAAATGTCTCATTTTAAGGTATTTTAAAATGACGTGGCCTTCTTGATAGCAGCATAAGCTCGCCAATCCAACAATACTTTAATCTTTAATAGAAATACACAATGCCAACAACAAGAAATAAATGAAAAAAAACACACATCAGTACAGTACTTCATTCAACAGTCATGACCAAAATTACTAAATTACTATAAAATAAATCCCACCAGAATTTAGTAATCATTGTATTTGCACAATCACAATACCGGAACCTTCACTGCTATGCCGTGGCTTGGCTTTCAACACAACTACACCACAGTTGGCCTGGAATAGTAACAAAATACAGAATCGTGGTTAGTTTGCCATGTCGAGCCAAAAGTAGTAGTAGTGACGTCTGTCCACTCGGTCCCACAGTGAAACACTCTGTAGAGCCCTCTTGCCTCAACAGTGCAACAGTGAGCTTGCCAGACGTCTGTGACCCAACGTAATAGTAAGTATCTGTGATTAATCAACCGAGGGTATTTAGATGAACTAAAATAATACATGCCTTCGAAGAAGTACAAACCAAGTTTTAGAATCCAATATTTCAGATTGATTTCATCTAGTTTCTATAAAGACACTGTTAGTCAAAGGTTTATGAACCTTCTGTATTAACATTTTTATTAAAGATCAATGGTTGTCTTCCTTAAATCCAAGTTAAATGCTTTCCTATATACAGTTCAAACTGGACCCAGAGTGAAAAGGCAGCACTCAGATAGAATAGAAATGCTGGATCCAAGCGACTTCAGCATTCCTTGAACAGATAGGTATTCTCAGCTTCCTGAATTGGTTTTACTTGGAAACTTCCCTGACTGAAAAACACTATGTTCTCCACACGAGCTCCTCCTTCACATGGACGAGCCGAAAATTTAGTCCAACCTTCTTTTTTTCCCCCCCAAGAGTACAGCTCTGCCATGGAATATTTCAGGGAAATATCCCAAAGAACTTCATATAGGTTACTTCATCTGGCACATTGAGTTGCACTGTCAGGTCTATCAAACATCCATAAACTTGTTTCCTAAGAAGGAATCCAATACAGATGTCTTTCATTAATCAGTGTGTGGATAGCTTATCTGAACTATGTACTGAAAACTTGAATCACTTCCAAAAGTCTTTAGAACAAAAGGTAAGAGTGCCACTGAAATATCGGAATAACTGCACATATGTAATATATAGAATACAGGAAATCTCGAGTGCTATTAACCTAATAATAGGCTTAGGTATCATTTCCTGTTGCAGAAGCTGTAATCTCAACAGCGGTGGTTAAATAACTACATGCATGGCTCTTTCATCCAGTTTCAACATCACCTCCATCTCCAGCAGTGAAGTGTGAAACCAATGTCAGTTTTCTTTCATGTAGGAAAATTCCACATGTAGATGCAAGACCACCAAGAGTCAAAAAGCTAATTACACTGGTTAAATACTAAAAAAAAAAAAACAAAGCAGAATAAAAGCACTTATGCCACAGCACTGCTAAATTCTTACATCGGACTAGTCAAAAGGTCAGTCAGTTGTTATCTTATCTGCTTAGTCAATCAAGGTCGCAGTTCCAGAGCCCACCCAGAATCACCTACACACCCTTTCAGTTACACACTCACACCTAGGGGCAATTTAGCGTACCCAGTTAGCCAACCATGTGTGTTTTGTGGGAGGTGGGAGGAAACCAGGAGCACCTGGAGAAAACCCGTGCACACACGAAGAGAACACACTAAACTCCTCACAGACAGAGACCAGAGTGAGGCTCTTACCGACAACCCCAGATCCCTGGAGTTGTGCGACACACACACTACTGGCAGTGCAACCATGCCACAATAATCGAATGGTATCAATTAGTTGTCTATAAACTCAGCCAACTCTTTTGCTCTTTGGTACTGGCTTTAATCCCAGGTTTATATTAATGAGCTCATTCTAAGATCTGTTAGCAACTCATTCACAGAGCCTTGTATGGGAGATAATCTTCATAAATCTATGTCTAATAAAACAGATTTAAAAAAAAAACATGCTGTACATTGTACAACAATACATTAAGCTGATTTAATTTTTTTCAAAGGAGTTTACATCAGGTTAAGGAACCACCCTTGTGATCAGAAGGTCCTGGTTCCTGACAAGTCATGACTAAAGTGCCCTTGAGCAGGGCACCTAACCCACAACCGCTCCCCTGGGTGCCATGGATGAGGTTGCTCACTGCTCCTAGCATGTGAGGTCTTTACCACCTAGTGTGTGTGGTCACTAGCATGTTACTGCATGGGTGCGTTAAATGAGGAGGCAAATTCCTCAGTGTGCAAGCACAGCAGCCAACAAGTCACTTCACTTTACTTAACATTAATGGACGGAGCATCAGATGTCACCACTTTGTGAGCGTCTGTGTGTTGTCAGGACTTTGCACTTGCAGGTTTCACTAAAATGTCAAACTGCTTTTTTTGGTCTCATTATATTTAGGAAAAAGAAAAGCTGGTGAAGGAACGACTACTTATAACTGCTACAACATTAATGACTCCAGCAGCGTAACGGACACTGATGGTCCCTGATTAAACTGTCAAAACCATGACATGTCACTTACTAATATATATTTAAAAATGCACACATTGGGATATTGCTGTGAAATGAGAAAGACAAAACTCTTCAAGATGTGCAATTATTGGAAAACAATCAACGTCAGGTTTGTACCGGCCACATTACAGAACCTCTTCATTAATTATTTTTCTATTACAGCCCATCAGGCTAGGCTTAAATACTTAAAAAGTATATAATGATATACACAGAGTCACCAGTATTAATCAGACAAAGTCCATGTGCATGGGTGTGGCGATGCACTTGTACTTGTACTTTCTGCTTTGAACTCTGAATCTCTGTTACGCAGTCTCAGTAGCGTGCTACACTAGTGGCTGTGAACTTTGGACTGCCGAACACAAACATCCTTATTTACATGTAACACTTCAGGGAGCAGGATGCACCTATGCTGCAAGGGTGCCCTGCGGTATGAAAATGAGGTAGGAAAACAACGCTCTCGGATGAATGGCTGCTTGGAATCCAGACTCTCTGCATAGCCGGTCTGGTCAACAATATGGACATGTAAAGATCTTTCACTTTTACTGTACAACCAAAAAAACAGGATTTATTTAACCAGCTTATCAAACTGAGATTAAATATATAAATAAAAACAAAAGATCCCACTTTAGGGGCAGTCTGGGGGCAGGTTGGCATATTCAGATGTGTCAGTGTTTATGAACTTCTTCTCATATAAATAAATCAGTATCACAATCTCCATCTCTCCAGAATAAATGAATCTTTTATTACCTATCCACAAGGGGTTTGGTGAGATGGGTGCACACGCAGCTGTGGCCTAGTGGTCATGTGACCAGAATCCCCACACAGGGCAAGGTATCTAACTCCACTGGGCAAGTGTGTTCACTGGTGTGTGTGTTTCACTGCACGACTAGGTTAAATGCAGATCTCACATTCCTCTGTGCGCAAGCACAGTAGGCAAATAGTTCACTTTCACTTTCACATCACTCAACTATGACTGGAATGAAATTCAAACGAGTGACACACATGATATCGGAATTATTGTGAATTAATTGTATCACAGAAGAGGGACTACAGAGGAACCATAAACCGGTATAGAAACATGATTATGTGGGAACAAGTCAGATATTTTACACTATTATTTAAAGCCATGGTCTGTTAGTGTTCCCCATTTCCGTCTGAAATCATGGACTCGCCACTGCTGCCTACGAATATAAAAGCCTGTGCATAGTTGTATAACATGTTACACAATTTACTCAAACATCAGAAACAGGAACACACACACACACACACACACACCCTTGGCTCACAGCTACAGACATCTCATTAGCTTCCTTTTGGTGTTTAGAGTCACAGGAAGAGGGTATGAAGTAATATACTCTTTACAGCCAGGCCTGACTCGACTCGACACAATGGACAAATCAAGCAATAGTACAGTGGTATGAAGACAACTGGACAGACATAGCCATGACTTTGTCTCGTAAGACTTTTCCAAGTATGTAGTGTGGGCAAAGTGTGCAACATGCGGACCTATTAAAAGCCACACATCAGCCTGTTAGTGAGATAATCTGGGTTTATTTATAACACAGACAACCTGACACAGTCTAGGACCAAGTGACTGGTCCTTTCAGTATTACTGATCATTTACACTGAACTGGTTGAACTAACACCTCTAGGACTGATGAGAGCTCTTGTCTTGTAGTTAACAGGAAAAGGTTTGCTCAGGATATCTAGGCTGAACCTTGTGAAACTACACTTAGGTGTCAGATGAAGGCGTGACCACGTGACTGCTTTCCATTAGAGTCCATCAAAGACAAGGCTGAATGTCACGATCACACTTCCACGATCTGAAGAACAGGGTGAGCTTCAACAAGACAACAAGGGGGGGGGGGATCTCACACACACACACACACTCACACTCACACACACACACACACACACACACACCCCTACAGCATAGCAGCAGGAATACATGGCCGCACACGTACGCGCACACATACACACATACATATATATATATATATATATATATATATATATATATGATTAAAAACGAAAGTGCAGGTAGTTACACCAGGTTAGCTCATGTTAGCATGGTCTCATATAGACATGAGACACTGATCTGTCGTTTTAACGTGACAATGTGGTTTCATTTCCTGATCTTATTAGTCCGACACACAGCTGTCCACTGTCTCAAACCCAGAATGAACCGGTATGATCAGTGTGTCGTTGCTCATTCCCCTGTGACACAGCATATGGAGGGGAGTCAGTAGCACAGACAGACAGACAGACAGACAGGCAGGCAGGGAGGCAGGAGCAGGCCCCGTGTGCAGCTCAACTAGAGCAGCTAACTGAGCTTCTGGCATGGTGAGAAATCCCCTAATCCCCACCTCCACTACCACCACTATCACCACACCCTCTGACCTTAGTCCACTAACAGACGAAAGCCACACATACCTGTTGGAAGAGTGAACTACAGCTGAAATGAATTGGTGTTTCTTTTCTAGAGCCCGATGTACAGCAGCTCCGAGCCGGTAGTTAGCAGCGATTCTGCCCTGTTTCGATGCGCGGGGGCGGGTCACAAGCTCTGTTACGCACAATGCAAGATGAACATCCCCCCACCCATCTGCTAAAAATCCCGCCCCCTTTACTAGTATTGGCTATAATAATAGCAAAGCGAGTGGGTAAAAGTGGGCAACCAATCATATCGCAAAAGATCCGTTCCCAGTGACCAATCTAGTGACAGAAGGCGGGGTTGTAGTGGTAGACGTGGGAACGGTTTTAAAGGGCGCAGCTATTCACGTTGGGGGCGGGGACAGGACGAGATCTCGCGATAACTTGAATGCAGCTCTGGACTGTATGTGACACCAAGGTTTGGGAAGAGCAGTACTGTAGACAAAGTGTGTACTTGATTTCATCATTCTGATTTATCAACTTATTAACATTTATTTATTTAACTCATGTGGTGGACGACACATCTGTATATCTATATATAAATAATAAATAAATAATTAAATAATAAGACAAAATATATTTTATTTATTCAGTCCTATTTAATAGGAAAGCCATGTATAGTCTTCAGTTAGATTTAGCATTTAGAGCTCAACATGCTAGAGATTAAAACAGCATTTTCACTTGTCTTTTTACCACTAGAGAACACAATCATAACAAATTCTGGGCAACTTTATTAAACACTTCCATTAACATAACTAATTCAGTCACCATTTGTAATCCTGGATTTACTCAGTGTGGTCTTGCCCAGATCTTAACATCCAGTCCATTTATGTTAAATTTAATATGTCTAAGATGCAGCAGACATCACTCCTCTGTGGCCATGGACTCTAATCTGTCCTTTACCTCAGCTTCAAAGTTTCTTTTTAGGCCATTTAGGTAAAGACGGAGGCTGTCTGGATTCAACCTGGAGTTTCGCGCAGCCTGTAACAATCTGGTGGCGAGACGAAACACTGCCCCTTGTCGCAGGGTGGTTGGGTCGCTATGATGCTTGGCCTACAAGACACAGATGCAGTTATTTGGTACATTAAAATTCTCCCATTTGTTGATGTTCTGGTTCCGACTGAAAACTAAGGAAACACCCTGGGCAGGTCACCAGTCCATTACAGGGCAGGTGCACAGACAGCTACATTCATACATACACTCAAGGGCAATTTAGTATCTTCAATTTGCTTGATTACTTGTCTCTGTGCAACCCACTTAGACATAAGGGGAATGTTCAATCTCTATACAAAAAGGAATCAGGCCTTGCTTGCTGTGAGATGACAGCTTTACCAACTGTGGCATGCAGAAATTACTTATTGGTTTATTTAAAACATTTAACAGACACTGTTCTGTTCAATTTAAAAATACTGTACACTTTTGTTTTCCTGCGCTAACCGTGTTCAGTTCATACTCTCAGCCGTATATGCACTTTACCTTATATGGAGTTTTAGGGGGGTTATTAAGCATAAATGAGCTGTGTCTAGCACACACTTTGCACTCATCTGGTAGTCAACATACACACACTAGTCTATGAAGAACATCAGTGTTTCTGAAACTTTTGTTATTACATGGCAAATTCAAGTTTGGTTTGGCTTACACAAATATATACACAGACTACTGCAGGATTGATAAATTTGGTCCAATAAGCATACAGTGACATTTAATTTCAACCTTACCCATAACTTTTGGCTAACTTTGGCTGATATAGACTTGGCCTCCTGGATTATGGACAGTGGAAACGATGTGTTCTCTGCTTCTCTTATACCTCAAACAGCAAAACAGGTAAAACAATGCATGCATGTAACAAATATTTTTAAACATTATCCAGGTTCAGTTTTAACTTATTGCTATTTCATACTCAACAAACAGGCCCTTCTAGTGTAATTTATCAAGTAGTTATCGACTGTTATGAGAGCTCAAAGACCTGCCCTTTGATTGATTATGATTACCATAGTTGCTTTCCTCAGAGAAGCCTTGAGTCAGCAGGTAGGTGTAGACCACACTCTCTGTGGTGTTTTCAGTCCCACGCATGTGCTGGACCTGCATGTGCTGATTCTCTACATTGGGGTAAAGAGTCTCTAACTGACACAGCTCCAGGAAGTGGGTGGCAAACAAAGTGAATGCCTGCAAGACAGAAAGAACACATTCTGGCCTGATTTTGTTTTTAATTATTTTTATACTGTTCACAATATCAAAGGCAACATTCTCATCATATTAAAAAGACTTTAGTTCACTTTACCTTCCGACTGATAAGGAACTCACAAACCGAGTGGCAAATTCCGATGCCCTCCTCAGCACTAGTGCCACGTCCCAGCTCATCAATAATAATGAGTGACCTGTCGCTTGCATTGTGTATTATGTAGGACACCTGATAGTACAATAAAAAATCAGTATAGATGTATATAGAAAATGCTCTACAATATTGTATATATTGTCACTGTATATTAACCTCTTTCATCTCAACCATAAATGTTGATGAGTTGGTCTCAAAATCGTCATCTACTCCTATTCGAGTAAATATCTGGTCGGCAACACGGAATGAGGCAAATTCAGCAGGCACAAATGATCCTAAGGCCAAAATTATCAGCAAAGAGAGGTGTACCAGTAAATTGTACATTAAATTATAGTTATATAAACTCTGTAATCTGAGAAGAATAGCTATTTTTTAAAGTAATATTGCAGTGTGTTTTATCTTTCCACAGACAAGCTGTACTGACAAAAGAATGGAAAACGGTTTACACCAAGCTTAGTTGTATTCCAGCACAATTCATCTTCAGGACCTGCTTTATCCTGGTCAGGACCACGATGGATCCAGAGCCTATTCCAGGAACATTTGGCATTAGTTGGGAGAATTCATCCTGGACGAGATGCCAGTCTATTTCAGAGTGTCATGCTTTCAAATATTCACACACTCATTTACACCTAATGACATTTGATCACAGCCAATCCATCTACCGGCTAGTTTTCGGACAGTGGGAGGAAACCAGAGAACCTAGAGGAAACTCATGTGAATACATGCAAAATGTGACAATCTCCATAGTAGTTGTGAATTGGTAATGCTTAAATTCCAGGGATAGTCCATGCAAAACACATTTTTGCAAATACAGCTCTTCTGTTAATTGCGCAATTCAGAGTTATAAAGGAATTTGTGGTTATGGTAACCGTAGTCTGCATAACGATTGAACAATCCCTTTTTATCAGAATTTATCAGACTTGCCAATGTAACCTGAATTGCTCAAGTGCTGGACCAGATATTGTAAAAACAACTATTGTCTGTCCTGTCCAAAGATCCTTACTTTTACAATTTATGTTGCATATTGTTATCCTTTATAGAAAGATTTTAGTAATAACCCGAATGTGTGTTTCGAGTAAACAAGTTTTATGTTCTTTTCTCTGTAGAAAATGAGTCAAAATATTTGTCTGTGGTAATCACACATGTGCTACAGATGCAATTAAACATAGAAAAATAGGTGAAGGAGCAATTTTTTTATATACACAAATACTGACTGATTTAAAATAGCATAGCTGGGTACCTATCTGAGCCATGATTTGGCAGAGAGCCACTTGTTTGAGGTAAGTGGACTTGCCACTCATGTTCGGGCCTGTGATTATAACAAAGTTGCTTCCTTCAGAGATGTGGCTGTTGTTGGGGATGGGCTGCTGGCCAGCAATGCGCTCCAGGATTGGATGACGGCCTTGTCTTATTGCCAGGGTATCTGTGAATTCGGGGCGTACTGGGGGCACAAACACAGCGTGAAGTAAAACAGATAAATATTAGCAACCATGAGATAACGAGTACTGGAGTATATTTACTTATGTCTGTACCTGGAGTGAAATCTTACCATAGTCTGAAATGGTGCAGACGTTAGCGAGGGAGAGCAGCATATCCAGCATGGACACAGCATCAGACAGCTTATACAAGCAGTGAATATGTTTATACACCTCATTGAGTAACCTGCATACAATGCTGCGGAAATGAAAAAACACGACGGAAATATCAAATTGTCAACATTTCCATAATGCGGTTGAGCAGAACAGCACCAGAAGCATCCATGTGGTTAATACAAAGCAATAAATTATGGTCAATGCTCACATATAAGACATGTGAAATATCTCCTTCAAGGCTTCATCACAGCGATCATTCATCTTCATTAGGTCTAACGTAGTGAAGCTGTAGCTGTGTCTTTGTCTAGTTACCTGCAGTGAGTTAAAACTGATCACACACTTCATGTCTTCATGTTCTTTGCATATGCTTAAATACGTTAATAGGTGTTTAAAAATCATTTATGAACTTGTGTATGTAGTGTATAGGGTACAATCAGGCACTGAGCTGTTTTAGCCGATCAGGCCTCACTTTGATGAACTCCGCTGGAAGCTGTCCTTCAGGCAGGCCAAATCCCTCCAGCCTCATCTGGATGAAGAAACCTCGAACAGTTTTAAAACTAGTGCGCAGTGGAAGGCCATACTTCTCTCCTAGCTGATCTACTAATCCTATACCAGTGGAGCATAACACAGATTCTACTAACAAAACTGTTGTCCTTTAAGCATGTACCGGTCATTTTAGATGAAACAGAAGCCGCTCACCTGCTATATCATCCACTACCTCAGTGTAGGCTCGACGTGCAATGTCTAGCAATTCATTGATATTAGGGCGCACAGCGTAGCACTTTTGTGTGCGCATATTTAGACTGCCCTTCATATAGCTGGTGTCACTGTTGATCACTGTTTTGATTTGATCCAAAATGCTGTTAAACCTACCAACACAAGTTAAAAGCTAAAGAAAACGGTAATTTTGCTGCAAAAACAGCACTTAACAGCACTCTGACTTTCATCTATAGCATCTGTGTAAACATAGGGTTTTCTCAAGCCAAGTATATCAAAAATGTATCCAGGGGCTTCTTATACAACCTTCCTTATGATGCAGTGTTTAAGTTTTTATTACCTGCTGTCTTCTAGTGACGTGTAGTAAGCTTTCAGTAGGGCTGTCTTAGCATCCTTCAACACCATCTGTCAAAGACTGAAGGCTTACTGACCATCCCATAAAAATTACTCACAGTACACAGGTTTCCTTGTTCTGTCACTGATCAAAATGTTTGCAGACATGTTGACACAACCTGTTCTGACCTTGAGTGGTTCAATCAATTCAAGTGTGTGTTTCAGCTGAATGACGTGCATTATCTTTGCTTCAGCTACTTCAACCTACATCACAAGGCAAATAAGAGAAGGAGACGATTTTAGTGCTTTTTTTCCCATTTTTCTTTTCACAGATGACGTGTAAATTAAATATCATAGTATTTAAAGTAGGATAATCTTCTACGCAATATGGCCAAGCAACCATTAACATTAATTTGGATTGCTAATAATGGTCTACCAAATAATTAATACAATATGGGAATCACTTTTCAGTGATGGACAGCTAGAGTGGGGCTGTTGTGTGCTAGTGCCTTGTGTGTTAGTGCCTTGAGATTCCCTGTGCCTTAATTTGTGCATCTAAGCTACACCATGTTTCTGTGCTGAGCACTTTGATTATTCATGGCCAGTTTTGATTATTCATTATATTTAAACCACTGCCAGTTTTATAGTTCAGGATTCTTACCTTTCCTATGTTATTATGTTTGTATAACATAACTTTTACCTGAACACTGACCTTGACTCTGGACCTTGTTTTTGGATTTTGTCTGCCTGGTTTTGAACTTAAAAACATGCGTTTGCATCCTTAACTTGCCTTGGCAAGTGTTTCTCACATTATGTGTAACAACAGGGCTACGGTCAGTAACTGTATACATGTTACATGATCCTATATGGTCTATGGCCAATAATTATAGCTGATAAACTGGTAACTCTATGGTGCACTGCAGCAGTCCAGATACACCTTGTCACCTTGCTAGTTTTAATCATTAAAATTATTAAAATTTTCTATTTTCTGTTTAGCTTCAGCTATGCGAAAAACCAAAAGACTGCAACAAATAAAATCTCCTCTTTTTCGGATTTATATTTTTAACAGCATAAACAAAAACATTTTTAGCTCTAACCTTAATGAGTAATATTTATCATAATTACTTCATCCACATGTCTATACACATTGCACAGCTGATACATTTTATTTATATGCATACTGTATATTATTACACATTACATTTCTTTCTGTATTTATTTTTGTTTATATCTTTATGTACCGTGTATTATTTGCATACAAGCTGCTGAAACACCCTAATTTCCCTTCAGGGATTAAGAAAGCCTTATCTTATATTATCTTATATACAGTACATATACACTGTACCGTCTCTTGCTTGGGGAGCTGCACAAGAGCAGAAAGCAGCTGATCTATATCCAAGAATTGCGTAATTGCTGTAAATAAACAGAAACGCTCATTAAACTCAACTCGGTTATCAGTTTCTTGCAGAATAAAACATTAAATGAAAATGATGACCTGCAGTGCAAAAAATGAAAGCACCTCACCACTCTTGAGACCAAAGAAGAGTTCCTCACTCTGCAGCAGTTCCTATAAACAAATCAACACAATGCTGGGCAATTTTAGTTTCAGAAAAAAAACAACTACTTGAATAGTCTACCTGTATAGTGTCCAGTCGTGTGTTAATGGTGTCGACATCCAACAGAGGCTCCAGAATGTTCGAGCGAAGCCTCCTTTCACCACCAGGGGTTTTGGTGTAGTTTAAGACTTCAAGTAGAGTGTGTTCATTCCTGACGTTAAAACATGTGAACACTAAAATACCTATGTTTTACTAGTATGTTTAGTATAATAATTATTTAAATACAGTCTTGCAATGAGATGAAGAGAATAAGAATGCAATTGTCTTATCTCTAACCTCTGGTCCCGGTTGTTAATTACTAACTCCAAGTTCCTAGCTGAGACCGCATCAATCATGGCAGTCTGTTCACTGCCGGTGAAGCTGACTTTCAGTGATCTCGGAGCATAAACTGAGTTCTGAATGAATTCAAAGTATTTAAGGAGCGCTGCTGCAGCCGCCAGACAATAGTACCTGCAGAAATCAACATTATGCATCAAAATCCACACCAGTCCTATCCATTACTGACTACGGAATGACATTAAATAAAGTAAATTCCAACTTGAAACACATCTATTGATCAATTTGTTGACAGAACTATTTGTGACCTGTTCAGTAATGTACACAGCAAACACTGGACTCAGAATCTCCAGAATGCACTGCAGCTATTTCTGCTAGTTTAATCTATAAGTTGACAAGCACAATTGGATGGACTGTCATGGATCTGTTGCCCAGAGTATGAGTGAAAACACACCAACGCGTTGCTAAAAGAAGTTAAAACTAAATGACGTCAAGGCAAAATTTCATTACATAATAAATCTTAGATGTCACTGAAGTCGAGACAAGAGGTCTGCACAAACTGACCAAAATAATGGTCCCAACAACACCCCTACCCACAATCTACACAACACAAACAGAGGAGTGTTTTCAGGAAGAGCCTTCTTCAGTTCTGCTGCAATAAGATGTCATAGGAACTCATTCCTATAGAAAGTCATCCCTGCCCACTGCTATAGCTTTATATAATGACTCACTCCATGCTGATAGAGAGGAAAACATTTCTCTAGGTTTTTAATACACATGGCCTATCAGTAGCATATTCCACACTGGTTACATTTCTTTTACATTATTTGCACTTGTGTCTTGTCATTAATATACAAGGGTGAGTCAAAAATTATCCACACTCTGGCTGTAGAATTTCTTTTAATTGACTTTCAGAAAAGACAAATATTTTTTTCCACATAATCTCCCTGCTTTTTAATACACTTTGTCTATTTGTCATCAAACTTTCATATTTACTCATTTAAAATGTTTTAGCCACGATTGCACTGCTGTTCACCAAACAGGTATTATTCTGATGGGGCAAGATCAGGACTATAGAGAGGATGGTTTAATAAAGTTTCTGAAAAATGACGACAGTATGGACAGTATTCTGTGTTTTGTTTGTATTTTTGGCTTCAGCTTTTACGTGAGCATCTCAATGTAACGAGCACGGTTGATTGTTGAACCTTTTTTTATTGCATGCTGCACTTCTTTCATGCAAATCACAAATGGGGCAGCCATTGTTTCTTGCACTGCAGTCACGAATAAACTGGCATAACATGTTTAAACCTGCAGTGACTGGGGTGAGAGCGACCTAGTATGGAAAGCTTTGATAAGACAGGGCAGTTAACAGAAATTTTAGTATAACTGGGGTGTGGATAATTTTTGACTCAACCTTGTAAGTCTGTCTGTCTATCTATCTATCTATCTATCTATCTATTGATTAAGGAGCATAATGTTTACATATAAAGCAATCTTATTTGTCCTATATGAAAATTAAAAACTAAGTAAATAAATATAGTACATACTTGGATCTTACATCCATAAGAACAGCGTTGAACTCGGGCAGACACAGCTGCTGGATGTACTCCAGTCCTTTGCTCTCGTTAAAGTACTTTCTCTGAATGGCAGTGAAAGCTACAGACTGTAAGTAGAAAGGTATAGAATCATTTCATCAAAAATGTTCATTAGTGTTCATGCTACATGCTCAGTTTGTGTACATTTTTTTAAAAGTTACAAAAGAAATACTTGCAACATGCAACATCTAAACAATTTACTATGTCATAGGCCTATACGTCTACTGTAACGTGTACCGAAAAGTTTTCCACAATGAGGTTGTAGAGCTTGGTTCCTTGCCCTTTCTCGCTAGCAGTGTCTGGCATCAGAATCTCAAGAGGCATTAAGATATGCAGTTTGGTAATGACCTGCAATGAGTTTTTACATATGAATCAACTGTAAATAAAACATTAGATTTTCTTCTTAAATACAGACTAATATCTGCTTCACTTTGTTAGACTGAATTCAACAAAAAAAATTAACTGTAAAACTAGATCAGGGTTTTCCAAACTTATTGGTTGTTTTGACCCCAAAACAACACTGTCAATTTACTACAGCTCCAAGCCTTAACCACACTACGCTTTTTTCAATGTACATATATATTTAGACTATAAAGCAGCTGTAACATTTTAACATTATATCAGTAGCACATGCATGTTTAACATAAGCAAAAAAAAACAAAGAATATGCCTGGAATTATCAGGATAATGAACTGCTGTGCTATGATACGGCCTGATGCAAAGCAGCCTGTTCAAATTTGATGCTTGATTTTGTGTGCACATACAAAATCGCTGGTAATGTGACTGGTATTATTGTATACACATCTAATGTATCTACAGTATTATTATATTTATTATTACCTTTACTATTACATATTTATTTTTCTAATACCATTCTTTAAAATAACTAAACCAAATAAAGTCTCACCTTGGCATAAGTACCAGTATCTGCAAACTGTGAGAGTACCAACTCGGGAGACCTTGTGTTGATGCTGGCCATGCCGATCTCTCCCCTGGCTAAACCCCGGCCCTCCACCACAGCCACGATTACAGATGCAGCATGACATACAGATGCAGACGAGGAAGATGTCACTAGGTTTAGAGAATACTGCATGTCAGAACATGGTGAACTCCTCTACAATCTCCCGGTTTATTAAAATCACAGAGTGTGTTTGAGAGCAAGGTGAACTTGACCCACTAAAGCTGGACAAACTACATCCAGTCACACAAAACAGTATCATGGATCATTTTCAAGCATCACCTATTCAAGAGATTTGCCATCTTTCTTATGCTGTTCCAGTGTCACAATGCTTTTATCCACACGCACCATGAATTTAAAAAAATATATATATGAATTTATATTCTTCATACTTACACACAATGCTATTATTTGCACTCTATTATAACTGCACATTTCATTGCTTTGTACTTGTGCTGAGCAATAACTATAAAATTGAATCTATATATTATTAGATATTTAATATCTATCTATCTATCTATCTATCTATTTGTCTGTCTGTCTGTCTGTTTCCTATTGTTAACTGTATGTGTACATGGCACATTAATAGCACAGTTTTTTTTAATTATACTGTAAAAAAGTGCCCAACCACGGTCAAATTAAAAACTGTGCCACGCTACTTCCCAATTATTTCCTAAATTATTTTTACATTAAGGCTTCTGTTATATTATTGAACCGCTCAGAAAATCAGACTATGTCTTCTGCAAACATCTAAAATGCCTTTTCTTGAGCTTTTTTTTGGTTCACTCACTGTTGAGCTCCCTCTGTGCAGCTGATCCCAGCAGGGTGCGTGTAGCTGAGCCTGGTGTTCTCCTGAGGTGAGGAGTGCTCGAGCTTCTCCACAGCGAGCCAGAGACCCCACCACCAGTCCATGACGAGCTGGACGAGTTCACCCTGTTTACAGCTGAATACACAGCTTTAAATATAGGACAAAGTTAGAGCAATAGACTTTGTACCAAGTCTGATATTTTGCTTGCTCTGTACAGTTGTGTGGACACTCTTGAAATATGCCTTGACATACCAATAACAATTCCAACCTTATGATCTCTAGCTCATGATGATTTAAGCCAACTCCCTTTTTTTGGAAGAATAGAGCCAATTTGGTAAAGGCTACTTAACTACATAACCCTTCTCTTAATGGAAGTTCTTAAATTCTCAAACTCAAATCCTGGGTATAGGACTGGTAAATAAAAGCAGAAAGTTTGTGGCTATTCTGGTGTCTCTTGTTGTTTGTTGATAGGTCTTTATAGCATGTAAGTGTAACTAACAGTCACACAATGTACACATATATTATTTTTCTTCTTCTTCTAATTGTTATTATTATTATTATTATTATTATTACTAGTGTGTTTAAACAGTCCCTATTTGAGTATTGGAAAATGAGTGCCAGAAAAACTGGTACACCAGTCTAGCCCCTGTGGGGCACAAACGTTTGTGGAAGCTTGTGTAAATATTGTGTAGGCAATGAACACCATACTTCCTGCAGAATGGTCTACCATGCTGTTGTATTCAGATGGTGTAGGATTTCTGTATTCAATAACATTGAGATTTGGTGATTTAGGTATGAATGGCAAAACCTGAAACTCAGATAAGTGTTCCTCTAACCATATCTTGGCATCTGTAGACATGTGTGGCTGTGAAATTGTCCTGATGTGACCCATCAGAATGAATAAAGAACATGAACTGATGTCAGAACTCGTCAGAAGTGAGAGACACACGAGGTTGACATGTCAGAGATGTTTGTAGATGTACCAGGGGCCCCACTGAATGCCAGCTAAATCAAACCTATACCATTATTGAGCCATCACCAGCTTGTGTATTTTGCATAGGCTCGTCTGTACAGGTTTTGTGTCAGTTCAGAGTGTATAATCAGAGACTGTATTATAGTGTAGACTGGTTCAGACAGTGACAGGGTTACAGTGAGCTTCTTTACTCTACAGGCTTTAATTCTGTAACTAAGCAGAACGTTATAGAAACGTTAAAGGAACCATTAAAGTTTACCTCAAGCTTATTTAAAGCTAATGTGAACTTTAGGGGAATGTCCTCTGAAATACTGTTCTAAAAATCCACATTAATCCTAAAAAAGATCCGTTTTTGAACATTTTATGAACCTATACCGGCTACACATTGTCCACAGAGCTCTCCTCTGACCAGTATCTGTGTAACTGGTAGCTAGGTTAAAGCTAACCCGTTAGCTCTGGCACGGTTGAGGTGAAGTTTGGTGTCTAAGCTAAGACTTTAGCTACCTGCTGTAGCCGGAGTTTTGCTCAAGTTAGTTTTTTGGACACCGGTTACAGTTGACTGAGGACCGGAGCAGGAGGTCCCGCTGTCTGGTGTGTGTGAGCTGGACAGAGGAGACAGGGACGCTGCGCCTCCATCGTCCTGACGCCTACACCGAGTTACAGTGAAGCTCCGATCTGAACTGGAGACGCTGCTTGCGCCGGTGTCTGAACTGTATCCGGCCGTTACCTCATCCGTGCTGCTACGGAGCATTTAGACATCAGGTGTTACTCCGTCTGACTGACTCACTTAACGGAAAACACCGAATGAGTGTAACTCAATAAGAAACGTTCAACTGTTAGAAGCGAGTGAAGGATTTGGTCTCGTTCATGGGATCGTCACGTGTTTTGTTTAGCGCCAACGCTTTACGCCACCTAGCGGCCAAATAGTCTTACATATTAAATTCATGTCTTACATTACACACCAACCTCTTTCGCACATATAAACTTATCTTACACATATAAACCTATCTTGCATACTTATGAACTTGTCTTTTTAACATATAAACATGTCTTTTACACATATACACTTGTGTTTCGCACATATAAACATGTCTTTTACACATATGAACCTGTATTTTACACACATGACCTTGTATTTCACACACATACACTTATCTTTCACACATATTATTTTGTCTTTCCCACACATGAAGTT
>JAOVVF010000002.1:11798344-11811127 GCA_028565595.1 Duopalatinus emarginatus | reverse complement strand
ATAATACTTTTACTTTTGATACTTAAGTACATTTGAAGGTAAATACTTTTGTACTTTTGCTCGAGTGAAAATCTAAACAGAGGACTTTTACTTTTACTGGAGTCATATTTTACCTTCGGTATCTGTAGTTTTACTCAACTACATGATTTGGGTACTTCGTCCACCACTGGCAGTTTGTGACAATTTGTGTCTGATGCTAACAAATAAAGTGTGAGTCAACAACATTTAACAGGTTAAAATGTCAATAAATGGGATTGGCTAGTCAGTGTCCAACCTGACCTGATAGCAATCCAGGTAAAATTGGTCAGGATAAATTGATGTATTAATATTTAGTTGGTCACATTTTAATCTTTACCATCCACCAGCAAAACTGACCTAGGTTTAGTAAGGCTGCAATGTCTGTGTGAATCAAGCCCTGGTGCATTTGCATTTTTATTGCAATTCATTTTAGAAAATCCAGGAAGTAAACAAAAAACATGGATGTATTGCAAGTTACAGCCAAGATTTTTTTTAGAGGTGACACACAAGGCACAAACTGAGCAAAAGGACAGAACTGAAGTGCTGCAGAAAAATATAGAGCTGGACCAAAGATCAATTAATAAATACGCATATGGTAATATCAATAAATGTGTATATGGTACATCAAGGCTATTGAATATGTTTAGATGTAAGTATAAAAGTACACTTTTCACATTAGCAGCATTGCTATAATGTAAGACATGTCTTACTCTCTCCCCATCTGTTCCAGGTTTGACTGCTGTGATCCTGAGCTCTAAAGTTCCCATGTCTACCACCTGCACATAGTCTGGATAAAAAGACAGTATAAATCACCTCTCACATCAGTACAGACACTATTGTCCTGATTCTCTCTTGGTTTACACACAGAGCTACTACTCCTCACCTCGGGCCAGGTTGACAGACACAGCATTACTTTTGTCGGACAGAAAAAATGCCGCTTCATCAAGAATGATTCTAAGAGACCAAATAAAGACATCAGCATTTAGTCAAAGGAATAAGGTGTAGTTTGTGGAGCAGATCAGGTCTTGATGGCAAATAAGAGGTTATCATACCTGAGACAAGAGGAGGAGTGGTCCAATGATACACTGCTGGAGATACTAAAAGTCTCCACTGTGAGCAGAGATCTTACAGGTAGATACAATGGCCTGGTGAGAACCAAAAAGGCAAAAATGACACATGTTTTACATAGCACACTTTGCACACTATAACTTTTAATAATAATAATAAACAATTCACCTGTAATCCAGTGAGCAGCTCCACAGGTGTAGGTGGAAGGTAGTAAGATAGGATGGAGGTGTGTAGCCAAGCACAGGCTCATCGGTCACATTCAGAAAGTCTACGATCTACAGATAAAGTTAATATTTAGTCTTTTTGCCAGCAAGCCACACATGAACAATGAACTGTATTAAAATGCACAACTTAAAGTGCAATGTTGATGTGCATAATGAAGCAATTACCTGATCATACCAACCCAGACTAGAGGGTACAACTCTGTGCTGAAAAGTAGCTGCTCTCACTCCAACAGCAAGCAGAAACTCCTAAAAACAACCACAGGTATTAATCCAAGAACATATAGATAGAACAAAAGCAAGCAAAAACCAAAAGAAAAGACACAGAGAAATAATTTTTTATACCTTTACATTGCGCTCAACACTGTGTGAAGAAATCTTAAGAGCCAGGGATAGCATACTCTGAGGCTCCACACTCAGTGCCTCTGAGGGAGATGCTCTCTCTGCTGCAGACTCGCACACATACAATACAGGCTCCAACCAGTGAGGGCGCGTCCTGCAGGGCAACTTCACATCCCACACAGGGACATCTCCTTCTACTGTACCTGTCACACACATTTACACAAAGCAAACACAAACATGCAAAATATTTAATACATGCCCCTCATCCCAAGAGCTCACCAGATCATAGTGCCTGTGCATAAGGGTATGCCTTTGTACCATTCCAGAAATATAAAAAAAGCATCTACCATCGACTCTCAAGTCTGAGAGTTGGCTACCTTGATGATAAAGGCAGATTGAAGAGGTGTGGAAACAGACATAGTGTTGGTCTTTATAACCCTCGTACTGCGTCACACTGAACACAACTCCATTCTTCACTTCCATCCAAAACTCCCCATGTTTATTCTTCAGCACACTTTTATCCGATTGCTGGTCAAGAATAAAATGAATAGCAGAGTGAGTTTAAATATCTAAATCTGTGTAGTTACAAGGTTGATTTAATTAATCAAGAAAATAAAAATGCAATTATAGTCAGTTTACTCATCAAAATCACTTATAGTACATGTACCTTTGACTCTGTATGCACCGCTACAAGACAGTGATTAACAGATAACAGAACTGAGAACAGGCTCTGCGAGTTCTTAGACTGCATCTTATTCTTCCTCTTCTTGATGTTCCTGTAGCCCAGGTCAGATGGAGTGTACAGTAGTGTTTCCTCTTCTGAACCACTTTCTTCTTCTACAAACACACAGAACATCACAGGCTGAGAACTAGTGTGTAAAATTCACCATAAGGAACAGTGACGATAACAAACTTGACTGTAAACATTATAAAGTAGCATCAAATTCGATAGTCCTTCTGTGATTCATATTAAACCGTACCAACACCACAGCAGGGAAGAACAGCTCACCTTCAGGGCCGAGAGATCTGAACTGACTGAAGCTGTCTTTGCTGTAGGTGCTGATTAGCTGGCTGGCTACGGAGAGGCCACCACCGTACGGCATGCACTCCACTGTCTCCACTGGTGACGGAGCTGTGGGCTCCCATAGCAGCAGGTCATTGTTAATCCTAGTAGAGTAAAATATTTTTATTGTAAAGAACACGTTTATAAGGGCTATTACACAAAATAACAAAAACCTCACATTTATTTTATATTGGAGTACCTGTTATGTAATTTCTCATAAAATGCCTTATTAGGTAAAGATATTTGCACATTAGGGAAAAACAATTCAAGAATGTAACGGGAGTTGCTCATGGTCTTCTCCTGGAATTCAGTCATCTCCACTACATCTCCTGGGATGACCATCTAACAAGAAGACAAAACCACAATAATTAGCCATAGTAACACAGCAATAGCAATATCATGAACAAAACCTTACCAAAAATATACTGCCTGGCCAAAATAGGTCAGTTTTATTATTTAAAATGCTTCAGCTGGTCATGGCTGGACTCAACAACTGATGCTGTCATTATGCAGCAATAAAATAAAGCCAGCTGAGTATCTGAATGTACTGATTTAACAGGTTATCCCATCAATGGATTTCGTTTTCTTCCCCAATGGCATGGGCATAAACTAGATTGTGAAAGAGTGAATCAGCAAGCATGATGATTCCTTTCCAAACATTAACTGGTTAACCTCCCTCACTGAAGGTCTTTGTTTTGCCCTGGAGAAGATTGTCCCATTGGCAACAAGATTAAAAATCAGTACAGCCATGTAATTTTTGTGACTTTGAGTAAGGTTATTATCAAAGCTAAAGTCGGTCCCCACAAATTTTATTTTGGCCAGACAGTGCATTTTATATACATATAGCATAATCTTGTAAAATTCCTCTTTCTCTTACTTCTTCATTCTCATACATGACACGTCGTGAGGAAAAGGGGGATGGCTCAGGTTTACCAAAATCACACACATCCTTCAAAGAGTGGGCGGTTCCTTCCTCCTCCTCCTCTTCTTCCTGCGAATGTCCTTCAGCACCTTCCTCCTCCTCTTCAGTCGTAACCCGCTCCAATATGGAGTGCACAACCATGGGGTTCATCTTCAGGACCACTCTACAGGGGAAGTAGATTCATCATGTATAACCATTTTACCAAATGCACATGAAACCTGACACAATGGGTCGGTAAAAGAGCTTTGCTCAGTACATTTCTGAAGTAGTATACCTAGGCCAATCAAATTTGCCACTGTCAGAAGAGGTCATGTTCTCCTCCATAGTATTTGACACACGTATGAACCTGGACGCAGATTGATCTTTGTCATTCTGGAATGTGCCTGAAATAAAAAATAAATAAAAAAAAATGGTATGGCTAAAGTAGTTTAAATATTCAACACTTATTTTTGTATTTTTTTAACAGACCTTGCATATCTAGATCTGTTTTAGGGGGCATATAACAAGTCCTACAAATATCTCTTTAGAAATACTGGAATAGTTATAAAAGATGTCGACTAGATGATGGTATTGAAGGTGCATTGTCACATTTCTGAGGTCGTACCACTGAGCTCCTTAAATGTAAGTTCTATCTTGGTCTGCTCAGGTGAACTATTTCCACTGAATTCAGTTTTGAGCTCCAAGTCCTCCAGCTCCAATCGCAGAACCTCCTTTTGCAGGGATTTTTTGAACCAAGGCCCCCTCTCCTGGTCTGAGCGCAGGTCAGGAATGGGAAACCGAACCACCAGAACAAGATGAGGAACATTCACAGACACCGCTACCAAACACTGCGCGGGACTGCGGGTATCTTCAAGAAAAACCTCGGCAAAAGCTTTGTGCTAGCAACAGAAATATACATTGGACACAAATTAGCATAAAAAAACAATAGAAACGGACCTACTAAAGCATAAGATTAGGAATTAAAGATGCCCTTACTAGGCTAACATGCTTGTTATAGGATGTGTACATGTGAGAGGCCATGGTTTCAGTGGTGGCCAGTTTCTGGGGCTGAAGCAAGGAGTGAAGGCGGTCCACGATGCTTATGTCACACTCAGATTGAACCTTACCCAGCTCTACCTGGAACTCTGCTTTACGGGGCATGGCACTCAGGCGCACCTGACCACCCTTAGAGGAGTGATAAACATACGGAGAAGAAGAGAGGAGAACAAGTGCGTATGTATATCTGGTGAGACCATCAAAGTCAAAGAAACCCAAGTTAGGCACTTAAATTGTGTAAGGCTGTCAGCAGGTGTTAACTGCTTTACCAGATGCTTACCTGTGGACCTCTGCGCTCTGTTAACTTGTAGAACAAATGAAGACAGGTTTGGATCTGGGAGTCACAGCTGGCAGCAACATCAAAGGTTAAGAGCTGTTGAACAAAAGACATTAAAAAAATAGGCACCAACATCTTATTCAGTAACTGGGCAACAACTACAGAATAGATTTTTTACTTCATAAAGAGGAAAAGCAGGGCACCTCTGTGTACTGCACTCCACTATGCACAGTGCTTCTGCGGTTCTCTGTTGGGTAGAGGCATTCCAGCAACTCCATACGCCTCAGGGACAGATCGGTGCTGAGAGTGCGCAGACTAGAGCCCTGGCAATGCTCATACGTCACCTTTAACCCCTGACCGATGAACCTGGGGAGAACGAACAAGTATTAAAGGTGTACAGTGTAAGAAAGCTTGAGAAAGAATATTTTATGTTCTCTTTCTTCATTTTGAAAACAGTAAGATAACAATAACTAAATATTTAGTCTAAAATTTTCTACAGCCAACTTCTCAACTTTTATCAAACATTAATTACAATAATAACTAACCATTGTATTGCTTTTGTCACTGAAAGATTTTACAATTTACAGATATACAAATCTCATGTGTCTTTGCATAGGAATCATTCAGTTATGCTGAAACTCAAGTGCCACTGTATTTACTACATATGGCATTATACTTTAGTATTTGTTGGACAAAAATATTTAAAACGTACACCGACATGCTAGAAAAACTGGTACAGACAAACCTGTCCAAAATACATTAGGCTGTGGTGGCTCTATATTGGTGTGGGGTTTTGTTTAGCTGGCATTCCATGGGGCCCCTGGAACCTCTACAAACGTCTCTAATAGGTGAACGCTATGTGTGTCTCCTTTCTGACAATTTACACTTGTTTATGTTCTGTATTCATTCTAATGGGAAATTATGGTTAGAGGAACACTCAACTGAGTTTGGAGTTGTCATTCCACATCATCAGATTTCAATTTTATCGAACACGTGTGGGATGCCATGCAACGTGCTGTGAAACACAGAAATCCTACACCTACAGAATATTTCTTATTTAAGTATTAGACTGGTGTACCAGCTTTTCTGGCACTTCACTGTACACATTCATTTTTAGATTTAATTACAACACTGAATATGTAATCATAAAAGTATTCATTAGTGTCATCTGGTCTGAGAATACTGTGACATAGTGTATTCACCAACAATATCGAATATTATATAATTAAAAAACACTGAACAGCATAGAAAACCCACCTGAGGTGGTCATGAGGGCAGGCCTGGTCAAAAACAGCTCTGTCTTGGAGGAACCCTTTCAAATGTAGCTGATCATTAGCCATCATGTGGAAAAATTCAGAGGCCATTGGTGCAAGAGGGCTGGAAGTTGAGTCTGGGGGTGGGAGTGGATCAATGTGCAATACCGACAGGCAGAGATTGCCTACTGTCAGCCTGAAAACCAGCTCAGGCCTGGACTCGTCACAGCGGCCCTTAGTTGAATGAGCTAGAAGCAAGGAAAGCCACTACTTTAATAGTTGCCAAACTATATTACATAACATTATGCAAAAGTATCAACAGTGCTGCCATCAGTTGCTGTCTGGAAGACTTACAAGTCTGCCTAGGTAGGTTATGTGGGCACTGAGGGTCTCTAGAGAACAATGGTGTTTCGTGACTTTGTTTGTCTATTTGTTTAGGCATATCCAGGTACTCATCCCACACAGTCTGGAAGACATTTCACAACATTCAACACAACTGCTTCTATTATGCTTATGGTCTGTTTTTTTTACTCAGGAATGAACTCATTATTCTATTTACAGCGGATGACTCACAGCCGCATTGCCAGGAGGTGACTCCCCCAGAGAGGTGGAGTAGTTGCTGTTAAGGGATAGATCCAAGTCTACAGTGGGCGGGTCTCCAAGAGGGGGCAGAGATGATAGGCTGTGCGACATGTCCATGTCAGCCATGGAGAAAAATACATCTTCTGCTTGAATGACAGAAAAATGTACCATAAAAAATTTTCACTTTTCATATTTATATCTTTAAATATTTCAGCTTGAGGTACCCAGAAAAATAACAAGTTAATACTAATACTCACCTTTGCTTGACACTGTCCTGGTGGACTGGCTCTCAAACAAGTCCTGGTCAGCACCAGTGGTCATTGGCTCTTTTTTTAAGCAGCGGTTAAGCTCCATTTGAAGACGATACTCATCTTCCTGCTGCATGGGACGACTTTTTCTGTCCTTAGACAAGCCAGACCATTTCTGCCCTGCTACACAAACATACACAGTCAAGCCAGAAAAAAAAATAGCCAAAATATAATTGATGCAAGAAACAGTGATCTATTGAGATATTGTGTATGCACTGTAAAAATACCTGAACTAGAGAAGACTCCAAACATATCTAGTAGCAGGTGGACTTGCCGTGGTGAAAGTAGCATGATCAACGAATCAATCTGTCCTTCAATATCCAGCTGAAAAAAAGCCAAATGTCAGTACTTCAACAACTAGGTTTAGGTTTTATCTCTAGCAGCATTTGGTGAGATATTCAGCACTAAATACACTATAGGGCCAAAAGCATGGAGGCACCTGATCATTATAGCCAAATTTTGCAGTTACAATAGCTTTCACTTTTGGAAAGCATTCCAAATATTCTGAAGTGTGGCTGTGGAACTTTGCCCATTGATCCACTGAGGTCAGACACCGATGTGTGGAGTCCTGGTGCAAAGTCAGAGTTCCAGTTTATCCCAAATGGGTCCAATGGGGTTTGTGCAGACCACCCAGGTTCTTCCACATCAGCCTTGGTAAACTACATCTTCACGCACCTCACTTTGCACATAAGAGCACTGTCATGCTGATACAGGTTTGGTCCCCCTAGTCACAGTGTGAAACCTTCATGCTGTAGCACCCAGACATTCTAAATAATTATGTGCTTACAACTTTGTGGCAACAGTTTGGGTAAGGGTCAGGTGGTATGGTAAGCAGTATGGTCGACATACTTTACAGTGTTTATATACACCATACTCAATACTAAATTTTGAATATGCTATGACATTACAGAAAACAGATAACAGTGAAGAAACGGAGTCTCTGTTTTAAGATGTTCCATAGAGGTTCAGACCAAAAAGCTTATAAAAATAAAAATGGATAAAAAAGTAAAGTTTGGTATTACTTTAGGGTCTCAAACCTTGGCTCCAGGCATGGCTTCATTCTGCTTCAGCACCAGGGACAGTTCCAGTCTGCCACTAAGGCAGCCCACCTGCACAGGTTCAAAAGGTGTGCTGACACATACAGGCTCTGTAAACTGAGGATGAGGCTCACAGATAATTTTTGGATTCCAGCTTGGGGATAACTTGGGCTCCGTTTCCTGTAAATTAAACAAAAGGAGGCTGACGTTCGAACAATTGTAACACAGAAATAACATTCAGACAACTACAGCTGCAATCAAAAGTTTGTGTGTGTAATCAGTGTCAGAATAAACTCACTGACTGATTTGGGGATGATTTGACACTGGCACGGGAGGTTTCTGGAAACTCGTCCCAGAAAACATTTGCACCCTCCAGTGTCAGATTTTTGTGTGCAAATGTGGTGGGTTGGTGAATGTTTACACTTGAGCCCTCTTCCGCAGCTTCGTCACAGTAAACCATCCTAAGCAGACCAAGACACAATTTTTTGACAACGTAGATCAATTAAAGATGGCATAATGTACTTTCAATTATCAATAAGGGTCACATTGTCCTGATTCTGCTACTTTCTGGTCAATATGTCAAGCTACCTGTTGCCTGCTGGATACAGAAGGTTGATACTGTTGTCGTTGAGTCTATCTGTTCTGATATTGAACACCACAGGGTGTCTTATTACTTGTTATACCACAGCATGTTTAAATAAATGTGTAATTTTTCATATAACAGCATGTATAATTTATTAAATGTCTTTCACTTGTTTTTTTTGTTTCAGTTCTGCATTTAAGCACTATAGTTTCTGTTACGGTTCAGAGGTTAACACACTCACTGACACACCCAGTTAATGTTTATGTTTTGTGTTTCTTGTTTTTTTTATTAAAATCTGCATTTGCATCAAACTCAGCGAACGTCTTACAGAGTTGTTTATGCTTTCCATGGTGCACAATAATGCCAGGAGCTCAGCCGTTTCTGAAACACTTATGCAGGACACAACTTAGCATGATGCCATAGTCATAGTCCCTGTAATGCAATTTTTCCTTCCTTCCGATGTTTCACACGCAGCTGTGTCTAATAAATTGGCTGGTGCATGTCTTTTATGACGTTACCACAGTTTACCTTTTGATTCTGATTTCCAGGGCGTTTCCTGTTTTGCAATTTTCGGGAACATGTTCAATCCTGAGGACTGTATCCAAAAATGTGACCTTGACTCTTCTCAAAACTAAAGAATAGAAAATAGCAATTGTAACTCAGCAGGCACCACCACCCATCATGGTGTTAATTATTCACACAATCTCCCCCTGACACAAGCTGGTCGAGCTATAACTGGACATTTTTGTAAACAAAGTAAAAACGACATTCCATATTGTTTTATATGTAAGCTGAATATAACTATAAAGACTGGAAATTCAGCGCACCTGTCTCTATTGTCTCAGCAAACGTCTCTAAACCCTCCAGAGGTTGGAAACCCTCTCCCAGGTCATCGGTCAGTCTCTGACTCAGGCATTCCTTTGCCAGCTGCATACTGCTAGTCATGAAGCTAGACCAGTACATGGGCTCGGTACCAGATGCTAAAGACAAACAGGTAAGATGATAATGATGGCAAACAAACACACACCAAAGCTTAGATAAGCTTTAGCAATCAGGTTTTCAATGGTGTACCAATCATGCCACCTACTCATGCGAGGCCTTGGCCTGAAAACCATTTCCAAGCCTTTGACTTCCAAAGCACAGTTGTCCTGAAGCAATGAGGCCCATGGTACAGTGAGAGAAATGGCCTGGATGAAGCCCTCAGTCACTTCAAATGGGGCATCCACTGACTCCAAAATCTCATTCAGGGACTGCAGGAATGTCACAAAAGGTCATAAATCATTATTTATTTTATATTATAGTTAACTCTGTGTATGTGTGTCTATCATAAACATGTTAACGAACACAGCTGCACTTATAACGTCCTAGTAGACACTGCAGTAATGCTACGAATAATGGTACCTGGTGGTGACATTTCCTCCTGTCACAGACACTTACCCATTTGTCCAGTGGCACTTGTGCGAGTGAACCTTTGCCTTGGTAGAGGTCCACACTAAGCTGGTCCAAACTCAGTTTTTCTTGGAGGAAATTGCCCAAGTACCGATGCAGCAGGTACCTGCAGGCCCGCTTTTTAATGGACTCTGAAAAAGGCCACGGCATGGTGTCCGCTTCCTGAACTTAGCCTATGGCTAGTTAAGCTAGGAGTGTACTTCCATGAAGAAGACGCACAGATATTCTGATTGATTTTGAGAGTGCCCTTTGAGCAATCATTCTGTGGAGTGTAATGGCTTTGATGGTTTAAGGCTGTCCTTCCATTGGAAGCGAAGTGACATGACACTTGCAACGCAGGCGGCAAAAAATATGCAAAGTAACAGCACCTAGAAAACAACAACAAAAGATATGATATTAGAAAGGCATTCATAAATCTAACTTTTTTATATCATCTAAAATCACACAGCAAAGTCATAATTAGTTACAGGTTCAGAGGACTCTGACATTTCTGGGTCACCTATCAGGTGTTCAAGATACTGAGCAAGTATAGACAAATCATTTGCCCATGAGAGGAAAAAAAACGCATAAGTTCAAGATTTTCATTTAGTAAAATAAATTCAACAGGGTAAAACAGCTGATCTGCTGATCAATGCTTCCATATAACTGTTTAATTAGCACCACACAACTCACCGACAAACACATCGGAAACACCACAAGTATTTATAAATTACCCGCCCCTTGTAATTTATCCTGCAGGAGGTTAAGTGTAAATGTAAATGTATTCTTTGTGTCATTTTATAATCTCTTTGTAGGATTTGTTTTGACATGAGGACAGGTGGGTCAGTGCAGCAATTAAAGTGATGCAGACTGTGCCAAAGCTCTCGATCTATGTTCCAATCCTCACCTCTGACCAGGTACTGAACAAAAGAAGTACACAAGTAACTGAAATAAGTCTCCTTCACAGGGTGCCTGGACTCTCCCTTAGAGATAGGGAGTGCTCGGAGTAGAGCCGCTGCTCTTCCAGGTTGAGAGAAGGCAGTTGAGGTAGTTCGGACATCTGGTTAGGATGCCTCCTGGATGCCTATGAGGTGAGGGTTTCCGGGCATGTCCAACCGTTAGGAAAACCCCAGGTCAGACCCAGGACATGCTGAAGAGATTATCCCTCGGAATACCTCTGCATTCTCCAGGAAGTGTTAGAAGAGGTGGTTGGGGAGAGGAAGGTTTTGGTCTCTGTCTTTTTGCTTGAGGTGCTGCACCCCAGAGAAGTAAAAGATGATGGATGGATGGATGAGGACATCTACAACAGCTGTGAATCTGTGTAAACCCAGGTTAAGGTGTGTGTGTGTGTGTGCATTTCTATGAGACACACAGCACACGGATTTCAGAGCTGTAATCTACACTATTGTACAAATATAACAATAACAGTACATGTACTGTTCAGTACAGCAATATCATGACTAACTGCATGTCCATGTCTGTGCAAAGCTGCTCAATGTTCAACCTGAACAACAACAACAACAACATTAGCACTGAGCTAACACCTCTGTCTGACTGACACACAAAACACTACACCACACCACAAACCACCGGCGTCTGCGCACTTCTACAGACATGACAGGTAGCTGTCCTGCTAGCCAGCTAAGCTAAGCTAAGCTAAGCTAACCCACGCTAAGCTAAGCTAAGCCAACCCTTTCATTAATCATAGTGAATGAAGCACTGGGTTAGTAAAGTAATAATTCACCTGTAATTCCCTCCAGCACGTCTGTCCAGTATTACATCATCTGCTGTAGATAGTCGGCCCACTTGCCCACTTTAGCAGCCTAGCTAGCAGCCTTAGCTCGCTTATGCTGCAAAATAAACAGTCCGTCTTGTCGTAAAACGCCAGCTCGTGCTGGATTGTCATGTAAACATAAACATTAAGCCTTAAACTGGTCGGTGGACACGGACTACTCCAGCCGTATGATATATAACAGAGGGTTGTAGAGCGAGGCGGCTGTAGACCGCACCAGCATCACTCAGTCACTCACCTTGTGTGTGGATGAAGCTAATGGTGTTTACAAACACGCTCATGACTGTGCACTCTTCACCGTCACGCGTCCGCGGCACACTCACTACACATATCACTGCTGGAGCTCGGCTGTGTTCGCTCTCAACCAATCTGCGCAGACCTCACAGCACAGAGGCTGAGGCTACACTGAGGGTATAGTTTATTACACTGGAGCACAATACTCAGAGCTGGTTCATGAGAACGTCTGCATTATATACAAATAATACATAAAGGGGGTTTAGGGGAGGTTAGGGGTCGGTGACAAATGCAATTTATTATTATTATTATTATTATTATTATTATTATTATTAATAGTAGTAGTAGTAGTAGTATTTATTATTATTATTATTTGCAGTAGTAGTAGTAGTAGTAAAATTATTATTATTATTATTATTATTATTATTATTATTATTAATAGTAGTAGTAGTAGTAGTAGTATTAAAATTATTATTATTATTATTATTATTATTATTATTATTTGCAGTAGTAGTAGTAGTAGTAGTAAAATTATTATTATTATTATTATTATTATTATTATTATTATTATTATTATTATTAATAGTAGTAGTAGTAGTAGTATTTATTATTATTATTAT
>JAOVVF010000002.1:11768488-11787352 GCA_028565595.1 Duopalatinus emarginatus | reverse complement strand
TTTGCACATGCTGATTCCATGTTTCATGTAGTCTGCTTGCAACTCACACATTTCCCTCAAAACAAGTAAATGGAATCTATGAACCTAAACCTGACATTTCATATACAAAAACTGATGATGATATATATATATATATATATATAAATATATAATTTTAAATAAATAAATAAATAAATGAGAGAGAGAGAGAGAGCTTAAATAAAGAATAAAGTTTACCACTGGTGAATGTCACATTAACAGCATAGGACTGTCCCTTGTGAAGCTGGCATGGCTGTGTTGGGCAGGGTTTAATGTCAACCTCACTCACACTTCCAGCAGCTGAGCCTAGATAGAGGGACAAACCATAACTTATACAACAGTCAAATGATGCATGACTGACTCATGATCACACTATGACTACAGGCACAAATGTGTCAGACATGGACAAAAAAACTGAACTGTTGCCTTTGGCTTCACACTTGGTTGAATATAAAGGAAGTATAACATAGTACACTTCCTTAAATATGAATACTGCACAATACAAGTAGCTTTACAAGCTAAGCGAAGACAAGAACATTTTAAAAATACAGATTACACTTTACAAGTCTTTACAATTTCTCATCCCACCAAGATGATGACACAAAGTGCATAATTAATCTGTATCTGAAGAAAAAACACAATCTTTCACTGTGAGACAAAAGCAGCACCTCTTGTTGATGTACCTGTATATGCAAATCACATGAAAGTGTTAATGTAATCATTGTAGTAGAGGAAGTCGTCTGGTTTCAGGACAAAAGAAGCAATAGGATTAAGACACTTACTGTATTTATTAGTGCACACTTAACAAACATGTACACTGATGTAAAGATATAAAGATATAAAGATATAAAGCAGTAGTGCACAAAAGGTTGATGAATCATCTGGTGCATGTAGTTAAATGATCAGACTCACTGAAAATGATGCATTCTTCCCTAATGTACCCTGTTTAACATCAGGGTGTGTATAGAGAGAGACACACTGTAGAGACTCACCACAGTCAGTAAACTTGACCTGCTCTGCATGTGAAAGGCCCAGCAGCAGCAGCAGCAGCAGCAGCAGTGAGAGAGAACAGGTACAGACACCAACACGGAAATCCATCTCACAGGTGAGTCCTCACTACCTGTCAGACACACAGGTCACAACATTTACACTAGAAGGTCATAAACTGCCCTAAAATGAACTCCGGACCTAAACTTAGATCTGCAAATACACCCAAACAAACAAACAAACACACACACACACACACACACACACACACACACACACACACACACACACACACACACACACACACACACACACACACCGCTTCTTAACTAATACATTCAAGTAACACAGAGTTTCACAAACCAGCCCAAATCACCACCAGAGCACACCGACCAGCCGACTGACCTACTATTAAACATGGCTCTTCATTCTATTTAAACCATTTATATTCAGACAAACAAACACCAGTTAAAGTAATGGGAACCTACACACCACACACACGTACCACCAGGTCCAGTCACTCCCAGAGCCCTAATCACAAGACTGCTCTGGGGTTCTTTTATGTCAAAGACCACACGGTCGTGACGTCTCCGAACTCGTGATTTCTTTGTAAGCGGTCTCAGCCAATCACAGACGTCAGTCGAGAAGTACCTGACTAATGGAATTTCTCGCTTGGGGAGGAACTCGTCTTAACGTCCCGCCTCCCTGCCAGATGTTGTAAATATCTGTATTATAAACTCAAAGTATAAACAATATATATTTTTTTTATTGTTGCCTAATTGTGGTCTAATTAAATATCAAACAGTCAATAATATTAGTGTGGACATTTTTACGTTAACTGAAAGTCTTGTTAATACTTAAAAGGCTTGGACTGTGTCGGGGATTTGTAACAAACCCGGCAACCCTGTGTGTGGTGTTATGGAAGATGTCAGTCGCCAGAGCAGTGGTGATAAGCGCGTTTAAAACAAGAGGCTGGAGTATTATAAAGTAGGTTCATACCTAAATAACAGTTTGTAAAAGTTAACCTGGTATAAAAACAGTCCTGTGTATGTTTTAAATAAGTGTGCCGAGTCATTCACCTGTGTTATTAGCTTAGCTAGCCTAGCACACCACTGCTAATGGATATGCTAACGCTAACACTAGTTAGTCAGGAGTCAAGGACAGATCTGCTGATAGGAGTGTAACTACTAACAATCATTTACATCATAAAACAGCAAAGGATTCACTAATAATAATGTCCTAATCCTAAAGGTCTGTAGTGCATGTGAGCATTTATTTACACTTCTAGTGTCTTCATCAGCCTTTAACATTAGGTGTCTGTGTCCAGTGCGTCACAGTTTAAACAGACCCCCATTAAAATGTAACAGTTAGCTTAACAGCTTCTGCTTTTGTCCTGCAGTGTGTCTTCAGCAGGACTGAGACCTTCCCAGCCATGTCACAAGTCCTCAGTTGTCTCCACACTGTGTTACAGCAGCAGTTCATCATCACTGGGACAACAGGTGTCCTCCAGTCCCACTGAGCAAAAAATACACCTCAGTGATGCTTGTGTCAAGGTTTGTAAATCATGACCACTACATTGGTGAAACACACATACATATACATGAACACACTAGGGGGCAGTGAACACACTTGCCCAGAGCAATGGGCAACATGATCGACAGCATACAGGGAGAGCAGTTGGGGGTTACGTGCCTTGCCCAAGGGCACTTCAGTCATGTCCTCTTCAGTCATGTCTTGTCTGATGTCCCGGTCACATGGATAATTCCTGTGAAAGCGGTGTTTGGAGTCCTTTTTTTACCGAGTTATGCATGAGTCTTGAGTTAACTCTTCTGACTACCACATGGCTCATGACCTGTAGTGGCATGATTTACTGCATCAATGTGCAGGAGTTTCTAATAAAGTGGACGAAAAGTGTTATTTGTAATAGGTTAATGCTTTTCTTTGTCTACAGCAATATCAGCATTACAACCGTCATTTAGAATGTGAGCGGTAGTTTTTTTTTTACAGGATTTCATTGTACAGGATACATTGAACAGTATGCTGTACTAGTATTTTTACTATGGAGTGTGTTTTATGTGCAGAGGCTGAGTGAAATCATGCAGAAGGGAGAATATCTGAGGATACAGGTGGAGGGTGGAGGCTGCTCCGGGTTCCAGTACAAGTTTTTAGTGGACACTATCAAAAATGAAGACGACAGGTAACTCAATCATGCACACGTGCACACACACACACACACACACACATGGCTGATAATGTAGTATTTTGTCATGAATGTGTGGTTGATGATGGTTTTCAGAAAAGAAAGCAGTTTTAAAAGAATATTTGGATATTTACCTAAAACTCCTAATAATAAATTACCTATAATAAAAGTTTAAGGGTAATTGTTAACATTGGGCTATATCAATGAAAACATTGGGGTGTCATTTATTTATGCTCCAAACAATTTAATCATCTCAGGATGTGAGAAGCTGTTTTACTAGAGAGTTTTATTTAGTTTTGTTTAACACTGCAGTAACATATTAAAACATAGTAAAAGTGCTTTATGTTTGTTTCCAATACTTTTGACTAAATGTTTATTATTCACTACCAGTTATTATACTGCAGGTGCATCAACTGAACCACTTCTCCTTTATTCTCTTTATACAGAAACATTTATAATCATCATAATCACACTGATTCTGTAATCAGACTAGACTGAGAAATACTAGAGGATTTCCTTAACAAAAGAAAGTTGTACTTAGGATTTGTAATATTTAAATATTTACAGCCATTTCTAAATAGGTAATTTCATTTTCTTGGTTCAGTATTATATACTGCATTTTAAACTGCTAAGATCACAGCTTTTGTATATTTCTGTATGTCTGATTTTGTGATTTTTGAATAATAATGTTACCAGGTGAAGAATGAACATAGGTATGTGTTAGGTATGATTTGAAGGCCCTGCACGAGGTCAAGTGTTTGTGTCCCAAAAATGCTGAACACATCACTTTTTCCGCCTAAAAACAGTCAGTCTAATGTCATGAGGACATTAGATGATGTCTTAACTTAGATTCTGATGCCTGACAGATTATTACAATCCTCCAATCAGCAGTTATCCTTAGACCCATCTCCTTATAGGGTTTTGATTTTTGATCATACTGTGTAATTACTAACCAACAGAGGAATCATCTATCATCCCACTAACTAATATCCACTGGTGTCTGTAAATTTATTTCCCTGGTGCATTAAGAGGGTATAACGGAGGCTGGGAGGCAAATTTCTTGATTGAAAGATTTGAACCCTAACACACTGTGTCTTTGTGTGTGTCTGCACTCCTACAGGGTTTTTGAGCAGAATGGTGTGGGTGTGGTAGTAGACGAGGAGAGTCTGGAGTTTGTGAAAGGAGCAACACTCGACTTCAGTCAAGAGCTGATCCGCTCCTCCTTCCAGGTGCTCAGGAATCCTCAGGCAGAACATGGCTGCTCGTGTGGCAGCTCTTTCTCTGTCAAAGTTTAAAAAATGTCAGCATGTTTATGTATCACATGCGTTTAGCAGTGACTCACAGTTCCACTTCCCCTTTATTTATTATCCTGTGGTAGAGGAACTAAGCAGCGTTACATCAGGTGTGTTCTAGAACAAGCATGTCACATTACATTTACATTAGAGTCAGAAATGAGAAACGGTCATATCCTCTCATTATATTCTGAAATCCAGCTACACCTCAATGTTCTTGTGGTGTTGTGGCACACATGTGAACAGAATGAAACCAGAGTGAAATGTGGGGTTGTTTCAGGATTTGAGTCATTAAACATGACTGAACTCATTAAAATATCACAATGTCTTTGACTGGAAATTGTACATACAGCTTGTAAATATGATATAATAATAAAATATATATATGAGTGTTATGTTCTTTCTCTCTCTCCCTTTCTCTGTGCACAACTCTATCAATTGCCTATATGTACCATTATTAGTACGTAATTTCATCCTCACCTATAATCCCCAACTCAAGATATAATTAAGATTAATCAGTAAGATATCAGAATGTTTCGGAGTGGCTTTGTGCAGTGTCAGCTCCAGGCATCAGTGGTTTGATGTCACTGTTATGCTGAGATGAAAATACAGGTTTGTTTGCAGGACAACATGTCCCTGATTAAATTAGTTACCACCAAATTCTTTGTCTTCTAAAAGACATCCTAAACTCAATCCCATCAACGGTCTTTGAACTACTTTTTCCCCCCTCTGATTAGATCAACTTTGGTGCAACTTCATTAACATCTCTGTGCTTTATTTACTTCCTCATCAGCGGGATTAACCTTTCAGGTACACTAGCTCATAGTTCATCTACTTTCCCTTGATTATAATGTGAATACTTAAACTAAAGTAACAGACTGGTACAAACTGGTGGTGACTACAAATATTTCTGACAGGTGAACACTGCGTGCTTCCTTTCTTATTACAATTGTTCATGTCCTGCATTCATTCTGATGGGTTTGGGCTCTTCCAGCAGGACAATGTGCCACGATACACATTTAGAGACACCAAATTCTGGTTAGAGGAACACTCATCTGAATTTGGGGTTTTGCCATTCCGACCTATTTCACCAGAGCTCAGCATTACTGAACACACAGGAGATGCCATGCAACGTTCTCTGAAACATAGAAATCCTACACCTCAGAATACATCAGAATTGTGGACCGTTGTGCATGAAGTATGGTGTTTATTGTCTACAGAATATTTTCACACGCTCGTGGAGTCCATGCCTCACAGGGGACCTAGAGAGTATTAGAGTGGTGGATACGAAAATATCAGTCGCACACTCGTTATACACTCATTTTTTAATCAAATTTGACTTGTTTTAAGAAAACATTTCACAAAAATACAAAAGAATGCCTTTACAATTGATATTTACATTAATATCAGAAAATCAAAATATGCACTGAACACATCTCACACTATTTTATCAGTATGACAACAAATGCAATAGAAAACATTTTGCATGTTATATCCTCCATTTACCTGTATGTTTTTTTTCTTGAGTTGGAACATTCCATTTCAGTGATATTCAATCTGTTCGTGGAAGAAACAAGTTCTTCTTTCCTAAAGTTCCTAAACATGATATATAACCTTAAAAGGCTTTAGCAGCACGATGAATAATGATTTTATATGATGCAACACAGCATCAACACACACCCTCCCTTTCCCATTTATTTATTTTATTTATAGACTGAATAGAAACCATCTTTTTTTTTTAAAGTTTGTTCTCAGACACAAGTTACAAAGCTTAAATTTCTTTCCAACACGCACACACACACACACAGTTGCACACAGAAATCACGATTACTGCCCAAGCTAAAGGTGCTACGGTTAGGAATGCCACCTATGTGTGCAGGGAGGATCTGAGGTCTGATGAGTGAATACCATGTTCAGGGATGACAGTAAAGTAAAGACCACTGGAGAACCACAGTGAGCAGGTCAAGTTTACAGTGCATAGTACGCTTTGGCATGCTGACATCCAAGAATATAACAGCCGTGTTACATTCAGGGAGAAGGCCACAAAAGTTCTGAGAGTTAATGAACGGATTTCAGACTAAAGAACAAATATGTCAAGACAGGGTATGCACAGAGTGGGAAAACCAGTTGTTAAACCAGGAGGTCTTATCTTAAAAAGGCTGGTTTAAGGCTAATCCTGTTTTGCTTGCTACACCTTTGTTAGTCATCTGATTGGAAGAAACGCTTGACGCAGACATACGACAAATAAAAAACAAACAAACATTACATTCCAAACTTTCCAAAGCACGGACAGTGTGAAACACAAGGCAGGGGACACATATGGTATATATCAGACATCACCTTGATTTTTCAGCATCAATCAGACTGAAGACAATGCAGCGTGGTTCAGCGTGTAAATTTGGGACTGGAGGTGTGTTCAGATACATGCACCTGGTTCTGGAAACGTGGGTACTAATCCCCACTTGAGAGCATCCGTCCTGGAGGCTCACTTAAGTTTTCCTCTGGGCCTACATTGGCATCAAGGGTGTCAGTGAGGAGTATGGACACACCTCCATACAAACAGACTGTTAAAGACAGAACATAGGACATGTTAGAGAAATGTAATCCGTACAAACCACAACATCATGTAATGGCTTCACATGTTATTTTAATATCTGCACTTTAACAGGTAGTCAATCAGTCTTTTTTCTGCAACCAAAATATAACCATAGTTTAGATTGTAGTGGCAGCAAAACTGGTACAGATGAGCCTATGCAAAATACATAGGCTGGTGGTGGCTCGATAATGGTATAGGGTTTGTTTAGCTGGCATTAGACCCCTGCTTATTTTACAAACGTCTCTGACAGGTGAACCTCCTGTGTGCCTTCTTTCCAAAGAGTTCATTCTTCTATTTATTCTGATGGGTTTGGCCTCCTCCAACAGAAAAAAATGCACCACCACATGTCTAGAGATGCCAAATTATGGTTAGAGGAACACTCATATGAGTTTGGGGTTTTGCCATTCACACCTAAGCCAGCGCTCACCGTTATTGAACACATCTGGAATGCCAAGCAACATGATGTGGAACACAGAAATCCTACACCTCAGAATACAACAGAATTGTGTTCATTACCGACAGAAAATCTCCAGAAAGCATAACTCATGGGGACCCATCAAGTGGTGAACTGGCATCAGTTTTTCTGGCACTTCGGTGTACTGATCAAGTAATGCAATACAAGTAGCGCTGATATTCATCTTTGTTAAAAGACCAAGATCAAGTCACATCCCTGTATGATCCCTGTGTGTAAAATACTATCAAGGTTATGAAGCATTTCTGTTTTTGAAACTCATTTCTAATGTGCTCTCTCTACACTCTACAGCCAAATGTGTTGTTATACGTCAGTTTCCTTCCTCATCATCATGACTCTTTTGACCTCTCGGCCGAACAGGCAGAAGTGAAATGTCTGCGGCCAACAAGAACTAAAACCACACAAAATAAAAATGAATGTCATAAAAGTACCTTTTATCATCACCTCCAGCACTGACGACGAACCGGTCCCCACTGGTAAAGCGGATGTTGGTCACATGGGCCGAGTGGCCTAAAAAGCGCTTGTGTTTGGCCTGAGGAATTTTACAAGCATTTATTCATACTGCCACTGAACAGCTTTCTATATTTTCATAGCCAATATAAATTTTTTAACAACAGTTTGTATAGAAAAACTTACAAATTTCTCTGGACATGGAAAGTCGAACAGCTTTACCATCCCAAAGTCATCACCTGTGACCACGTTGAGGCCAGAATGGGAAACACAGGCGCATGTAACATCGGCTTTATCTGTGTTGCGGGACCAGATTCCCACCACCTCATCCCCCAGAACACTGCACACAGACAGACAAAAACCAAAGAGCAGCGAGTGTTACTGCAATCATTACAGTGATCATGAATATGATATGAACTCAAAGTGCATATGTCTGCTTGCAAGTATATAATGCAACACCTATTGTGTATTAAATCAGTTGAAATATTATAAAAATACAATAAATAAAAGATTACAGCATCTCCAGACCAGGCGTTTCAAAGGGATCAGAGACGAGGAAGAGACATGATGTAATTCTGTGCCTGGATCGTTCGACCAGCGTGCAACACGGCTCTCTGATCAACACTGTCAGTGTCTAAATGCTGTCTGAATACTAAACACTGTGCGTGCAGCTCGAATGATTCTCCCCAGTCGTATTTTGAATGTATGCGAGGCAGCAGTCCTTATGTTAACTCAAATGAGAGCACTGCAGTGTTCTGTGAGTTACCTTGTCCAGGTGGCCCAGGTGATTCTGTCTATGACTGCCTGCTCTGTGACCTGCTTTCCAGAAGGCACTTCATAAACCAGCCGTTTATAAGCACCAGTCGACAACTACAGGGAGCACAGGGAAATGAAAATGCTGTAAAGAAGGGCATGGAAGTCCTGTTCCTCTGTGGCATAATTAATTACAAATGAGACATCCGAGAATATGACTTTAACACATTAACATTGACTGTTGTGAATAGGGAATATAATAAAATGTTGAAACGAGACTGCAGATATCATAGAGGAAACAAACCTACTAAATGTACCTGTATGTAACAGCTATCGGCAGAAAAGTCCATCTGAATGACAAAGCTTGGGATGTCTCTGCAGCAGTTAATGCGGTTCAGCTGAGGTCCCAAGGTCAGGTCGTAGAAATCTACAGCATTCTCACTTGAGCCGACAGCAAGGTAACGGGAATCTGGACTAAACCTGTTTTGAAGCACAGGAGGTGGTGGTCACGTCACTTATAGCACTTACAATACTATTTGCCGATGCTGACTGTTTAATACTGCTGTGTTTGTGTCCCTGAACAATTTTAACATGACTGACAGGACAGAGTTAAACACACATTCAAAACAGCACACACAGTTAACGCAGTTAAAATACTGGTCATTGTAATCTTTAACTGCAAATGTTAAAAGAGCTCAAGTCCAACCTGATATCCTGGACGGCAGTGCGGCGATCTCTCTTTTTGCCCCAGATCTTCAGGGACGTTACAAGGAGGATGATGAACTCTCCGTTCTTCATGCCGATCGCCACCATATCGCCCTCAGGACTATAGCTGACAGTGCGTGCAGGATGTCCCAGGTTCACCTTATTTAGCATCTTCTGTTTTTTCCCATAGGAATACAGCACATTTAACATTATCTGATATTTAACACACTATTGACATATTTATTTATCAAACTGTTTTTAAGATATTTAGTGTCATCAGATATTCAACAAACGTCTGATGACATTTTGCTGAATTTGTCTCTATATCTGCTGCTGCATCAAAGATAGCTCATGTTGCACTGGATCAGGTGAATGCTTTGAGGGTGTGTGTGTGTGTGTGCGACTCTTTGAAGTTGTTACCCTCTCAGGAATGTCCCAAAGGCGTACAGTGCCGTCCTCTGCCGCAGACAGAAAGGCGTCTCGCGTAGGATGAGCTCCCAATCCCCAGATAGGGCTGTCCATGTGGCCATTCACCAGGATGTTACATGCCGCATTCTTCTCCCCTACCTCAATGATCTCTGCATTACGTGTGCCCACAAGGATCTTACCCTAATCAAGACAACAGAAGGACAAATTATTAAGGAAGGGAAATAGCACAAAATGTTTTTGAGCCCCCAAACACAATACCTAATACAATAAAATACTCAACTTTACGGCTCCACTGACAAGCCATGTTGACACACACAGATAAACACGACTTTTTTATCTTTTTTTACGACGGTTTTGATATGTTGGCAACAAAAGCTTAGTCACTGGTAAAATTTATAGAATTAGATGAATATCAGCTAATGAAAAACTTTGAAGAAATATAGGATATGTTCACAGTGATACATTTTACACCAATGTATAGTATTATAAAGAAAAAGATCTCACACTGTGTAAGCTCCTGAAAATATTTTTTTTTACAAAGCTAAATTTGCTACAAACGAAACATTTGCCCTGTAAAAAGCATGTAGTGCACATCATACTCTGTAGTACCTTGCCTCTGCAGACAGAGCGCACACAGTCGATGTTCTGACCGGTCTCCAGTCTGAAAGCCCTGCAGCGCTTCAGCTCCTGATCCCACAATTTCAGCGCACCACCTTCCTTAGACCTGAAGGTGGCAGAGCATGCACATGTTTGTATTACTATTTTTATGCGGCATGTCCACTGACATAATTATTAATGCAGCTAATTAATAACCCTAACCTTAACCTTAACCCCAGTAATGAAGAAGTGTTGGCTTTTCATTATGAAAAACAACAATAACAAACACAATTTTCCCTGGGGACAAACTAAATATCCCCAGGTCAAAATAATCTCGATATCGTTTGGTTCTTTACTTGTACCATTAACATTAAAGAAACTTGTACCATTCTTTAGTGTCAAGTGAGAGAAGAAGGTGACTCACGGCCGCTCCTTGCCTCCTGTGACGATGAGGCCATCTCGCAGCGTGGTGTACATGGTGAAGACAGGACCAGTGTGTGCCTTGGCCACAATGCGTACTAGAATGTGGTCCTTCCATACACACACATCTCCACTAATGGTACCTGTAAATGTCAAGTTATTCTGAAAAGAAAACAAATCTGCACTAATCTAGTGACCTCTAAGCAAAGAGAGAACAGTACAAGCAAGGCACTTTTCATTACAGTTCATTTCCTAGCCTTTTCAGCCATGTACACAACTACAGTTACTACATTTTCTAGAGAATGGTCTAGTCTAGTACATCTATAGCAGAATAATTATTTTAGCTTATTTTATCGTAGCTCATCAAGTCAGAGACAACATCCTTCACATTATAATACAGAAATACATCATGTTTATAACAGTACATAGTATTATTTTAGTTTGTGGCTCCTGCACAATCATTTTCTTTCATTAACAGCACACAAATCCAGTCCTGTAGGCACCGAGTAATTCCTGTGTGTGAGACTAAAGAGATATACTTACAGCTCCGAATGCCACCGAGAGCATGGTCTGCATGCGGGCATCCTCAATAGAGCTGAGCACTCCTTTCTTGCTGAGCAGAGCCCGGCCGGCGAGTGTCCAGAAGCGCACATGCTTTATCCCCACAGACACAAACTGAGTGTCTGAGTCTGGCCGAAACTCAGCCACAAAGATCCGCTGTGTGTGGCCAGAGTGACTGGCCACTTTGGCACCTGGGGCACAGTATCAGAGTAGCTAATGCTGTAGGTAAGGGACTCAAGGAGTGCTCTATATAAAGATATAGAGCAGGACAGAAAGAATCCGAGTCGACATACCTTCCTGCCACTTCCAGATGGTGATAGTGTGCTCAGGGTCCAGGCCGACAGAGAGGAGCAGCTTGCCAGTGGCACTGAAGCTGACTGAGCAGATGCCCCGAGAGTGATAGCTGCGCAGCACAGACAAAGTCTGCTTGTTCATGGCATCCCACACATGGATGGAAGGAGATGTGGCTAAGAGCAGGTAAAATAGTTTTTAGTCTACATTGGTGAAACAATCAGACAAAACTCAAGAAACCATTAATAAATAAACTGTTAAGTACAACATAAAACAGGCTGAAAAGTGTCAATTGATATTTTGCAATCTTGAACAAGCCACAGATCCTTTAACGATCAGTATTCTTGAAAGAAATAAAATTTAGGCTAAATTCTAAGATAGTGTACTAACTATACTAACAGCTTCGTACTCCTATTGTACTAAACTGCATTGTACAAAATAAATAATGTCAGGATATGTAATTAATTTTGGTAGCTCTTAACACCAGTGATATCTGACATTAGCTAAGTTTTTCTGATGAATATTTTTGAACACACCCACAGAGCAAACATAATGAATGAATACTGGATTATGAAGAAGTTTATCCCTGTTTGGAAATGAAACTTTTTATGTGTAAAATACAAGTTCTAAAACAGTACAGTAATAAAGTTATCATGTTTATGGTGTTTTAACGAAAATGCTAGATATAACATTATAATATCTAGCAGGTCATGATATTTGATACAGTAATAAAATACTGTATATTTTAACAATCTCTGACTCAATATATATTTTAAAAAATGTATGTATATATCATAACCTACCTAAAATAATCGCCTCAGACATTTTTTGACAAAACTGACGTTTTTGCGTAAACCATCTCCTCATCATGCTGGCCAGCTGTGGTAAAATTGCCCATATATCCTCAGTTGATCAGATCAACTTTAGTATAATGACCTATGCCAAGAGTGTGACTTATACTTTGGTTAAATTTTTGTGTTTCCTGAACAATTATCCTGCAGATTATTTTTGGAAGGTGTCGATATGGAAAACCAGCAAGTTTGTCTGGAGTGTGTAAAAGTGTAAAAATGTGCTCAGGGTCAGTAGATGGCAGTGTCCTAGAGCAAACTAACCACACTAGATAAATAATCTGCTTTCTCTTCTATCACCTAATATCATCATATCCACCTTTATAGTCAAACACAATAGTGTAAGAATGACATTTCATCAGTACTTATTGACAGCATATGAAATTTCTACTGGCTATGAGTTTAAAGACAGACAGCATGGTGAAGGTGCATAATGACACTGTCGCAAAATCACTCTGCAGTGCCAGACTAAGACAGCAACTGCAGCACTGCCTAATTGGAGCTCTATGACCAGTCACAGTACACGATGAGTACAACGAATAAATTGTCTTACCTGACATATCACCAGCATCGCCTGCAAGAATTTTAAAAGTGGTTAAAGAGCATATTTAATAGACCAAACATATACAAACATTATAGGCAGACACAGGACGATATTTATTTTATTTCACAAAATAATACAAAAGAATTGTTTACATGTAGCGTAACAGTCATTATAGTCTAAAAAACACTGACGCTAGAAACTGAAGCTTTAAAAATACATCAGACACTACAGGCAAAAATTATTTATGCAATTTAGTCGACACAGTTTAAGAGCATTCTGGAATTTGCAGAAAGTGAGTTTAATGTTTCACTGATGTGTGAAAGTTCCAGGATAAAGTCAGTGACCTTATCCTGGAAAATAAAGGACAGTCTCACAAACATACCTACTTGGCCAGTTGCCACTACGTTGGGGAACTTGGGATGTTGATTAATGGTGAGGCACAAAATGTCATCACTGTGTTCCACATAGAAACTCTGGCATGCTAAAGGAAACACACAGAACACATCCTACACACTGCACACACAAAAAATCTCATGTTCAGGTCCCTTAACTCGTTTTACATGGAAACTTGTTTTAGGAACGTACCTGTCGTTAAGTTGAGGACGATTCCAACTGAAGCCGTGTGGTAGATGATATCCGCCCCCTCGTTTAGGTAATGCACGTTGTTCCGGCAGTCGTTGCCCCGGTAACCAAACACCAGTTCTAGCACCAGGTCCTGTGTTAAGAGTCAAATGCGGGTTAGAGTCAGAGGTCATCTCTATGGAAATGGCAGAGAGGTTAAAAGAGTCCATTTGCAGGATGGGAGAGGACAGGCGCAGAATAACCATACTGAAATTGAATTAGGGAAGGTTAACAAGATGAGTGTGGCTAATGCCTCTTCCTCAGGGCGGTGTATCTGGATACCATATCTCACACATCAAACAGGCCACACACTCAGAACGCGTGATAACCATGTCTGTGAACCGTTAATGGAGGAGTTTCTAGGAAAAAGCTAAAAATACAGCCATAACCTAAACTAATATTACACTGTATTAGCATAATGACATGATAAAGAGTGCTATTTGATTTCTTCACTATTTATTTCTTCGGATACTCAGGACACCCTCTATGAATTTAGTGTATTTTGCAAGATATGTTGCTTTACATGTGATTTACCTCAATGGGCCTCTTCTTCTTGCCCACATTGTTGGTTTGTAGTTTCTCTGGTACTGGTAAAGCCCTGCTTACTGGGGGTCTGTGCCCAAATCAAGCATAAATACAAAGCATTAAATGTAAGACTAACATTTGGCAGATCTAGACAATTATTTAATGTATTAATAACATGGATGTACCATATCCAGTATATCCAATATCCAGCATATCATATATTATAAGAATGTACAATCATCACATGACTGGTGTAGCGTGAGATGCACTAGGCTTACCTTGAGCCCCTTCAGGGAAGCATAGACAGAGAAAAGGAACAGGTTAGAGCCTCTGTGTCTTATTTAGCTGTCAGGCAATAGCAGCAGATTGAAAGGACACAACACAGGGACACTGAGAACACAAAATACACAGAACAGAGCCCAAGGACAAACATTTTTTTTCTTAGTGACAGCAGTGATTATGTAAAGCCAGCAGCATGTGGTCTGAAACACATTGGCTCAAAGCTAGCGATATAAGAAGCATAGCATGCCCTGAAATTTATTTATACTTCAAATAAGATTATGCAGCATGTGGAGCAAATACAATGATTAGGAAATACTGTGATTAGGGCCTAAGTACACAAAAGAAATATGAAAAAGTATTCAGAAGTGCCAGAAGATGTACAGCCAACACTGAGCAATACAGTTTCATCTATTCGACTGCAGGACTCAATTTCCTTGCGGATAATGCATCTAAAACCAGCTAGCTGCTTACACCCATCAGCCATAACATTAAAAACATAACGTGAAAAACACTGAATGGAAGAATGGGCAAGTGTACAAATCTGAGTAACTTTGACAAGAGCTGAATTGTGATGGCTTGATGACTAGGTCAGAGCATCTCTAAACCATAGAGTCTTGTTAGGTGTTCCTATTATACAGTGGTTAATACCTACCAAACGTGGTCCAAGGAAGGACAACAGGTGAACCCGTGACAGGGACATGGGTGCCCAAGTCTTACTAATGTGCATGAGGTGAAGGCTAGCCTCTCTGCTCTGATTGGTATATACCAATACAACAGCATACCATAGAGTTATTGTGGAATCAGTGTCTCAATGTGCCAGAGCAGTTTTGTCAGCTCTTTAGGCAAGTGGTTTTAATGTTATGGCTGATCTGTATTTTGATGAAAATAAAAAGCAGCTCTATATTGAAAAAAATGTATATATATTCACAGATATTCACAATATGCACAGAGCACAACTAAAGATTTTCTTTCTTACATCAGCACTTAGGTCTTCTTACCTGACTACCCCCTGCCTTCATGTGGTGACAGGAAAGAGTGCAAAGTAGAGACAGACATAGAAGTGAGGATAAGAGGAAGAGAAAGACACCAGGATGCTAAATTACTCAAAGACAAAGTGCTCCCTATGAAACTCTATTCTTGGTCATTAAACGCCGTTAAATTACAAAAAATCCTTTAATTATGCACAACTAAACAGCTGATCAATAGTCAGATGTGTAGTCTAATTTCAGCTTTAAAATGATCTGATTTCTCATTTCGGGGAAGAGGGATAAGTGGTGATGTCGAAATACAATCTGTTCGCAGCCAAATATTAAAAAATGACCACATTCATTGTTTCTGTCAGTAAAGAATTTTCACAGTGCTGCTGGTTAGTGATCTTTGGAAAACCTGATAGAAGAAGAGACTGGTGTGCAGTAAAATCACCTCTGTTACATGAATTCTTAATGAGATAAATCAATCTTAAATCAATCAATGTCTACTGAATTCCAATTTCTACTGAAAAGTGTAATTGTAGGACTGAAAGTTTTCTGTATGTGAATTATTTTAACTTTAATTCAATATGATTGAATTTGTCTTGGACAGTATAACTGGTTTGATATACTCTCTAAAATACACCAGTGATGGACTACGAGTGTGAGCTAAACATATAACACAAAAATCCATAGAACATAGCACATTATTATCAAACATGACTGATATAACTAAAAATAACATATAATAAAAACATCTCATATTGTGTGTATATTATTATATATAAAACTGTATATTCTGTATATATTGTAAATAGATAAAGATCTTAACAGTATATACTTCAGTATATACTTCAGAATTACATTTACACCCATTACAGAATAGGGCAATAAATTATTAGTAATTAATTTAATTATAATCATATTATATTATTATATTACAGTACAATATAACAGAGAAGTGTCAGGTTGTTATGGTCCATTGACTACAACAGTAGGTTTTAAAAGTGGGGCCTAAAAAAAAAATAGACGGGTGGAAATCAGATTTAAATTTTTTAGTCATTCATGTGGCAGCAGTACATTGTATAAAAACAGCCCTTAAGTTACTGTTTATATCACACATCAGAATGGGGAAAAATAAGATCTCAGTGACTGTGGGACATTTGCTGGTGCCAGATGGGTTGGTATGAGTATTTCAGAAACTGCTGATCTCCTGGGATCTCGAGTTTAATGTTGAGCGAAAAAACATCCACTGAGCAGCAGTTCTGTGGGTGGAAATGCCTTGTTGGTGAGAGAGGTTAGAGGAGAATAAAGGCAGACTGGTTCAAGCTGACAGGAAGTCTACAGTAATTCAAATAATTTTTTTTAGGTGTTGGAATAGAGATTATTAATAGTATGTAAGAGGAAGAATTGACTGACTTCTTCACCACCGGAGGAGCAGCAACCACGAACTGCATTTGGTGTAACACATTTATTTATGAATGGTAAAATCCACAGTTAGGGCTACAGATCCCTCAGAGCGAAAGCAATTTTGCTGCGATTTTGACTGAAGTAGTTTACTGAAAGATGGAGAGGACTGGATTGACTCACATTTGGTGTTTTTTTTTTCACCTCTGCCACCGCAGCTGTGTGGATAAAGCCGTCACTACAGAGCAAATCGAAAGCCTCCCTTTGACTTAATGAGAAAATATGGTAGCATGGTATAACAACTAATACTCCGAGTTCTTCGAAGCATTAATTAGCTGGGGCTTGCCAGTTTTAGGACTTTTATCTCTTAGATTGCTATCGCTGTGAACACCCGGTGAGATATTGAGGTGGAGTTCAGATTGATGACCTAGAAAAAAGTGGTGCAACTGGGAGAAAAGGATAGAAATATGGATCTTACAACAGGAGAAAGCGGTGAACTATGTGCCTCACTCACTATACGGACATTGCGATGGATGAAAAGGAAAACTATCTCAGTAGAGTGCTGGGAAAACATGGTTTTCCCAGGATGCCTTTTTAATCTTGCTGGAGGGCTAATAGTCTGATATGTTTCAGTTAGAGATCTGTGACTTCTCCCCAACCATCTGCCCTTTCTCTTCACTGCTGGTGTCTGAAGCACTGCAGCTCCCAAGGCACTAGAATACAGAATGAGGAATGCAGTATTACTATTAAAAGTTAAACTCCCAATGCATCCATTATCTGAGAGAGTAATCCCTGTATCAGCCTGCTGGTAGGTGGTATCATCTTTCATACTTGGGGCTTGTACTTGATTGAGCATGTCATAACAGTGTATTTACTGTTTCCAGGAGGGTGCTTTTCTGTCCTGGGACTGACATCTTGAAGCAAATGAAAGACTTGTTTTAAAATATTTTTCAGCCAGCTTTAGTTTTTTCAGCTTCTTTACACTGTCTTTCATAGGTGTAGCCATCACTTGAAAATACCCAAGAAAGTAAGAAGCAAGTAGTTGTAGTATTATTGGCTTGTATACAGGATTGTAACTAAACTGTGTTTTCAGAAGTGACATAAAGTTAGAGATGCAATGATGCAATAACTGTATCGGGTCCGATAGTGACCTCGTTTCAGTAAACAGACAGACAGAGCTAATGCGCTTAACAATCCCTTTTCCAGTCCACAGCTTGTGCTGAACCATGAACCTGCTGTAACATAGCATTGGGTACTTGAGTCACTGATCCATATTCCATTCTACATCTTATCATGAATTCACATCAACCTCGTTCTGTATTTGACTGAGCAAATAACGTTAGCTGTTGGTTTGAGTAAAATGTTGTTAATTTGAATATCTTTTTGTTTGTAAATGCCGAAAAGCAAGACAGTTTCTTGTAACGTGTTTATTACTCTGCAGTTTTGCACTTTATTTTAAAGATTTAATTTTATTTCCTTACACAGTTGCACAATTGTTTTATTACTTGAACTGTTTAAATGATACAGCCGAGCTTATGTTTGTTTTTTAAGTTATTTTAATAGTTTTTTTTATAGTTACTGTATTTAAGATATTTATTTCTCTGCAGTTGTTGGTGCTTTTATCCTAATGCTAGACCTGTTTAGATAATGTAGCTGTTATGAACCCACACAACGAGGAGTCAAGTGCAGGGTATTTATTACTAGCAGTGCAAAAGACAGGTACACAGTTCAAAAGAGTTCAAAAAGTCAAGGCAACAAAAAGCGACCGGAGCGTAGAGGGAGCAAACTCAAAACAAGATAGTTTATCAAAATCAAGATTGTGGGCAGCCGTGGCCTAGTGGTTAGGGAACCGGTCTCTTGACCAGAAGGTTGTGGGTTTGATCCCCGCCCAGGGCAAG
>JAOVVF010000002.1:11756991-11768388 GCA_028565595.1 Duopalatinus emarginatus | reverse complement strand
TATATATGATGTTTTAAAGGTAGGGTTGTACAAGGATTTTTAGAGTAGCAATGCCTTTTCTGACATACCTTTCATCAGCTGAGGGCTCCTTCTGCTGTAAGTGGGGCTTGACCCCTGCCATGGGTCTCATATTGGTAGACAAGGCCTTGATTACATAGCTGATCTCATTCTCTCGAGTCACATCACTATCGTAACCTGCAAAAAGCCAAAAGACAGAGAGCAGAACATGATTTGACCCCTCACCTGGCCCATGAAAACAATTAGAAAACTAACTTAGTGATTACAAATGACTTTCTAACTTTTAGATCGTGACAACCTTTCAATATGACTGTATCCTTTGAGCATTTTTTAAAACAAGATTAAAGAAGATAATATCCCAATTACACGTATCTAAGATATCTGTATATCAGTATGTTTCTCTCACCCCCATCATCCTCACTCTCGATATCAGATTCCTCACTATCGCACTGGCGCACCTCCCGACAACCCTCAGGGTCGTGGCTCCAAATCATCAGAGATGTGTCAGCTCCACCCACCGTCACCAGCAGAGAATCATCATGTGTCCAGCGCACGTTGGTCACATGGGTGCTGTGAGCCACATATCGCTTGAACTTTGCATATTTTCCCTGATTATTGTTAAAGGGGACATTTAACACTAGTAAGTGATCATCAAGATAAAATCAGAAACAATCTATAACGTTAACGAATTTAAATAATTATATTAGTTTATATTAGTGTATAACTAATATACATTTTGTTTAACTAAATAATCCAGAATCATTCTTACCTTAACAGGATACCTGAAAAGCTTTACATATCCAAGGTCATCACCTGTCGCCAACACCTGCCTGTCGTTGCTAAGACATGCCGTTGTTACCTCGGTAACTTCGCTAACCACTGGCCAGATGCCCTCACAGGAGTTCCCCAACACACATGTCCATGTGCTCCACTCAATCTTCTCCACCTGGACACGGACACAGCACAGAGTTCCTATGATATTGCACTAGTGATCTTAAGTGCAGCCCAATTCTTTGTCTCCAAATTTAGACCCACACAAATGAAAAGTGGGCCGTGTTCTTGCCCTTATGAGTGCCCTTACTCCATTTAGACATGAGGTAAGAGCAAATTACAGTAACCACAACAATACTTTGAGTATCTCTCACCTCTATGGCAGGAATCGTTTGCTTCTTCCCACGAGGGGCCTCAAAAAATAGCTGTTCCTTAGTTGCAGTGTTGGCCTGCAAAAGCTTCCCTGATGAAAGAGGGCACAGCTATTATAAAGACTCACAGTACAAAGCCTACAAAAGAGTCAGTTTGTGGAAAAAATACTTAAAGTACGTAAGTCTGCTATGTTTATGATACTCAGTAACACCTGCTTGTATTATTATTTATTTTTGTCTTTATCATTTATTTATGTATTTTTTTTCTCATACCTCTTTTGTCCCAGTCCAGGTGAGTGATGTAGTTCATGGAGCCTTTGCATACACCCACTCTCTTGCTGCTCATCACATTGTATATATCCACAAAAGTGTCACCTGAGGCTACTGCCAAATATTTCCCTTCACCTGTGGCAGGTGGACCAATTTATCAGCTCTAATTCATTCTCATTAACATGTTAATCTTTATCACTAAATGTCATATCACAATATGTAAAAGGGCAAAAACAACTTGTATTGTCACGTTAAATGTCATACAGAATTGACCTTTAAATGTCTCTATAATCCAGTCAGGTTTGAAAACGTTCTTTGTTTCTTTGCAAACCTGAGCTCATCTTATTCTGAGCTTTTTTACTTTTGAATGTCTTGCAGTCAGACAGGGCCTCTATTTTCAAATCCAAACCCTGGCAGACACTATTTGTGGCTCAACTCAGAATAGACCCAGTACTCAGTATGATGTGTCTGACTTTTATACCGGCTCTAGTGTGCCGACTTACCAGGAGAGAAACGGATATCGGAGATGATGTCCTTGCGGTGGTGGAAAGACACCAGGTCCTCCAGAGTGTCTGCATTAACAATGAGGAAGCTGCCATCGTTTAGCCCTACTGCCAGAGCCTTACCATCCGGAGAGAAACAGCAGCAGCGACCGCCTGCAGTTAAACAAACACAGTCACTACATGCTAATCACCACTTTGTGGTTTCAAGTGCTAACAATGATAATGGATTTTTCAACTGCTTAAGGCTTTTGGGGAGCCAGTAACAATAAAGCATTGTGAACATACTAAGGGTGAAGAGACCAGATTACTTGTTAGGGAAATGACAAATTCGGCCTTATCTAATTCTACAGGGATGACAGTTAGTTTGAACATAATCAAAATATGCTCATGATTCCATGCTCTCTGTGAATATAAACTACTCAAACTGTTACTGGTTAGACAGAGTAGATAGATAAAGAGAAAAGCCACAGCTTACCTTTCTTGAGTTTGCGTACAGCAAGCATGCAGTGGCTAGGAGAGAGGTCCCATATACGCAGGGTCTTGTCATCACTAACAGTAGCGCACAGCGGCAGGTGAGGGTGGGTGGCTAAACCCCACACTTCTCCCTCCATATGACCCTGGCCATCCAATACAGACAATGCATTTGAGTTCAATTAGAACCCACCATGATTAATGCCATTATATCACACACTTGTTCACTGCAACAGGTACAGCTGCATTACTGCAGTTGCATGAGAGTGATGCACTCTTTAGTATATAACAATGAGTTGTGAGTCTCTACAATAGTTTTCTGCGTCCAGGCCGAAAGCTGTGGCTTAATTTGGCCAGAACAGAACATATAAACATGCAGTTATAGACCTAATGAACAATCCACTAAAACTAACACTAAAGGCATTTTTTTCTATTCTTGATCATCAACAACAACAAAACAGAAAAAGAAAGATGCTGATTTGGCTAGAGAGCCGAGAAAGATTTGCTGATTAAAACTCTTTAATAAGCATGGGTATACACTGGCTGTACTGTTTTGTATTGTACAAAATGACTACACTGGTGCAGAAGGACAAAAGCAACTTTTGTTATCACGATGAATATCATAGAGAATTGACTTTCAAACTATACTACAGTCATCTTAATGTAAAAGTATAATTCTGTTGTTCTATTGGCTACTAAACAGCTAGCTACATAGCCTAAACCCTAATGATAGCATAGCATCAGTAAACAGAATATAACTATGATTAGTCTGCAACATTAAAATGTATAGATATGTCGGCTGCTACTCTCCTTGAAGGACCTGTAGAGGTGCATCTAACACCGCATGCAATAGACCATGTCTTACCATATGCAAAAACTTACTGCTTTCTCTAATTAACTACACAGAAGCATCATCTATGGTAATTACCATTACATAATAAGAAAATGAGCTTTTAACATTTCAACATTAATCTAAAATAAATAAACAAATCATCGAAAGCATCATTAACACTCATTATACAATGTGCTAGACAAGAGAATGAAGGAGACATGGCTGTGCATAGCTCTATACCTGGACTAAGAGAGTGATAGGCCCAGTTTTGTCCACCTCCAGAATTTCGCCGTTCTTTGTTCCTACAAGTATATGTCCATGTCCCAGAGATATGGCACGAATGGAGGGGTTGTCTTCCAGTAATAATCCTACACAGTGAGGATTCACCATGAAATGCAATATATATCGAATTTTTCTACCCAATGCAGGTCACTACTAAGAGGTGCTACAAATGTCACAGGCTCACCTTTGGACCCTGGGGCCAGCACAGATCTCTTGATAGCGTATGTTTTGAGGCACCTCTCAAATGTGTCATCCCAGAGAGCGACTATGCCATCTTTCCCACCAGTCACAAACCCCTATTTGTAAGGACAATGAAAACTGTTATTGATACACCGGTAATAAAACATGACAGCTCCTGTATTATGTTTTCAATAAAGCTTTATTAGACCACCACTTCAGAAGTGATTGTCAACATTCATGATGCTATTTCTCTTACACACTTTCTCTAGTACCTTTTCTAGAGCATGCATGCTGAAGACTGGTCCATCATGAGCTTTAACTGTCTTTACTAAGAACATGTCCCTCCAGATGCAAATGTCTCCAGTACATGTCCCGGAGAACACCATCTCCTCTGTCCAGCCATATACTGCACACATCATGGTCTCAGTTTTTCCTAAGCTGCCCTTCTTCCCAATCAGACCTCCACCTATAAAAGAACAGAAGCATGTTTATAAATACCAGGAAAATACATAAAGAACTTCAGTTGGCTTTAGTGAAAAATAAATGTTCAGTCTTACCTGCTTTATGCCAGAACTTCATGTGCTTCACCCCAGCAGTAATGAGCTTATCAGGCATGTATGGATTGATTTTAACAACAAATATCTTGTCCTTGCTCCCTCTGTGAAATGAAGTAGGGAAATATTTCAAAATCTCTGAATCACCAGGACAAATTTCATACTATTAGGCACAGAAGAAAGCTGCTCCCTGTCATAACAGTGAAGCGTAAAAGTTCATGGGTGCCATAGCCTGGCTGTAATTGAGCTGTCTGTTGTGCCATTTTCACTGCCTGAGTCCCAGCCTCCAAGACAGCCATGTGGAGCTGAGAGAATAGAGACTGCTGTCTCACTCCCCACATTAGGTCCCGTTGCAGAGCAGGCAGAGCGCTGAGCAGTGGCTACACTGTCAGAGCCTATTTACATCCACCCGCCTCTCAACCCTCACCAGAGCCCTGTGGTGCAGCCAAGTCATGAGCTCCTACACTAGTGAGATATAAAAAAAATTGAGGATGGTGAAGAGGAGTAGAATTGTTTTAAAACACTATTCGGTACCTTGTACACCTAATTACATTAATGCATCATATTCAGAATATACACCATTCCCGGCAAAACATGTACTATTAATAGATGCATCACATGAAAACAATTATTAGTGCAGCCTTGGCATAGACGCTATTTTCAGGAGCAAGGAAAAAGACAGCAGTGCCTGATGGGTTAAATATACTTTTGACTGACCTATAATTACTAAGCTGTGACTGTTGAGTGTGTTATGACAGGAGGATTAGAAGGGTTATTTCCTGGTTTAATGGCTCATGAATAAGCACTGAGTCTCAGCTCTCCACATTCATCATGCAAAACAGAGCAGCGGCTTAACCACCATGTCTGACTGAGACAGAACGGGCTATACAGAAATGGAGCAAAAAAAAAAAAATTATTGTTACTAGTATTGTAACATTAAGATGATGGAAACTGTAACAAAATCATTGTTACTAGTATTGTAACATTAAGATGATGGAAACTGTAACAGTATGGTGATGGAAAATAATGTGGGTTATACAACCTAGGTTCACAAAAAGTACTACATGGCAAAATCAAGATGAATTAAAAATATAGAGCACTTCATGCACTTAGAGTTGGTTTATATACACAAATTGTCATAAGGGTAAATCATACAGTGTTTTTACAACAAATAAAATCTCAAGATCCCAAATTTCACGCAGACTCCCAAAGATGTGCAATCCCATTACAAATAGTTGAACATATTGCAACCTGCAAGACATGTTTGTTCTCTTGTATACACACACGAAGCATCCTAATTAAGTTAGGAATTCATGATTATTAGTCTCATAGCTCTGTGATGATAATGAGAAAAGGAAGGTGGCTAACCGGAAAGCTGAGAGCTTTTCTCCTTTCCTCCAGTCCCAAAGCACAACGGTGTGATTGTCATCCAGACCCACTGAGGCCAGTCGCTTTCCATCCGCTAAATACAGACAGACACAAAGACAGACACAATATCGACAGTGATACTAAAAGTAAAACACCAGTGTCGTTCATTATATAATCTATGCCTTGTCATCATGTAATAAATGTAACAAGATGTCACCACAAATACATTATGACAGGAAGTAAAGGCGTTAGGAAATCTGGATCATTTAGTATTTAGTCACACGCATAATTAAAATGTGCAGCATATTACACATGGAGCACATGACTAAAGAAAAGGATGTACATAATTTTAAATCATTAAATCATTTTTCAGACAAGACTGTCTTCACCTCCCATGCTCCTCTCTCATGCAGAGAATCTGCTGCTATTTCCAGCTAACAGACACACAGGCAGGAGACAAAGAACTCGCAGTCTACCAGTATTTCTGAGAGAAAGTCTCTCTAGCGGATCTGCTATTCATTAGTAAACGTCTTATTCTAGAGCTCACTAAAGCTGTTACTGACATTTTATATGGAATCAAAATAGGTTTAAGTACTTAAGTACTTAGAATATAAAAGGCAAGTCTAATATTAAGCGATGATGAAATGAATCACTGAGTAATGAATCACAAGTAAATTGGCACAGTACCTGAGAAGTCAAGTGCACACACTCCAAATTGGTGGAATCCTTTGAGAACAGATAGAGGCTTCAAAAACTCTGATTCCCAAATGTGTATGGAAGAGTCTCTTCCCACCTGTTCGAAAATGTATTAAAATGTAATAAAATGTATAAGAATCTGATAGACATATTATATGGATATATATATATATATATATTGTTAGCTTTTGTCATGGACAGGGTGCACAGGTGTATAGATAATATTCTATTGTGTTTATTTATGTATTTATTTATTTATGTAATTCTTTTTAAATTTCTATTTGTGTGTGGTTGTTGGCTAGGAGTTTGGGTTTTGAAATAAACTATATAATATATATTATTAGCTTTGGTAGTTTTGACACAAGCGACACAATCGTATGAACATACCTGGCCTGTAGCTACGTAATCTTTGATGGGGTGGATAGCCAGACACAGGATGTCATCATCATGGCCCAGGTAGAAGCGTTGTGTGTTCTGCTGTCTGTTATACACCACCCCCACAGCAGCAACATGGTACACAATCTCCCCGGTCTGAGTGTAGAACAGGTTACTCCTGCAGTCATAGCCTCGGTAACTGAAATGCCGGCAGACAGATGACACTTGAAACGTCAGCCACAGCTCCAAATAAAGCATAGAGAGGCAAAACAGTGCACAGTGATACATTACTCTGACAGTGTATAATGGTGAATAGGGTCCACCATTTGTCACAAGGAATTAATGGTATGAAGATAAATGGGGGCGTGCTTACCCATGTATAAAGTGCAATCTTAGTCCGTTGGCTGGAGGTCGCTCCCTTTTTTTCATAGCTGCCACTCGATGCTTTTCTTTGTACTGCTGTTTAAGCTGAGGTAGATCTTCTTTGTAAACCTGGAACAAAATATTCAAGACATAAAACCTCTCCATAATTGTGCAACAGATAAACAGGGTGTTCACTGATAAAAACTGACTGGAGTGGTGGTGTTTTTTGCTGTGAACAGCACTCTTGCCATACATCATTTTTTTAATAACGTCGGCCTCACAGACCTGTCGTCGGTACGTAAGCTGTGTTTCTTGCTCAATCTCGGAGTCCAGTTCAGGCACGTCTGATTGGTCAGAATCCGACTCCTCGCTGTTTGAATCTGCCAACATCTCTGTGAGTTTAGTGGGGAAAATATTAGCTGGATGACTTATTATTTAGAGTAACCTGTACATTTATCTGTACTGAATTGCCTTACTTTACAGGTTCCTATAAGTCAAGCTGACAGTAAGAAATGCTGATGGCTAAGAAACAGCACTGCCAAGTTGAGTTGTAATGAAGCCATTTGGAAAATTAACTATGCACTGTACTGTAATGCAAAATGAGCAACGAAGCAGCCCTCCAGCATTTGTGTTTCAAAGCAATAAGGAGAATATTAAACAGTGCGAATACATTAAGGACAGTGAATATTACAGTAAAACCCTTAAGATATTTATTCAATAATAATACAAAAGTATATTAATTATCAAACTATACCTTGTGGGGCTAGATGGAGTGTATCTTTTGACTTCCTTTCAGGTATAAATCTCCACTGGAACACTGAATGGTCGGCTCCACCAATAGTTACGACCCACTGATAATCATGTGACCACCTAACGTTGGTTATGTGTGCAGAGTGTCCTAAGTATTTTTTGAATTTTGCACCTAGGACAAGGCAAAAAAATGCGTATTCAGATACAAAGAGACAGAGCACCATTAACAAACACTAGACAAGGCATTGACAACAAGACACAAACCTTTCCTTATGCATGGATATCGCAATAATTTGACTAATCCATAATCATCAGCTGTTACTAAAATCTGACTTGAGAAGTTGGCATCTACAGAGTTGACATCACTGATGTCGGAGTATTTGGGCCATATCCCATTCACTTCTGGACCAAAGACACAGGTCCATGAGGACCACTGGACTAGCTTCAGCTCTTCTCGGTTTGTCACCTCCTTTCCGCCTGAACAAAGGACACAGAGTGTATAAAGCTAACTAAGCTTCGAGTTGCTTCAAATTACATCATTTACTATAGGCATAATATTAGGAAAACTAAAGTCAGACTAAACCAAACAACCCACAAAAAAAGACAGCTGGGAAGCTCTTGAGAAGAGCGGCGTATATGAAATGAGAAAAAGTGATGATCTTACTAGGCATTCTGTAGAATAGCCTCCTGCCACTGCCATCATTGGTCTGCAGGTATTTGCTGTCAGTGGACCAGTCCATGTGTGTGATGAAGCTGATGGAGCCCATACATTCGCCCACCTTCTTATAGCGCTGCACCACGCCATAGATATCCACCGAGTTATCATTGGAGCCCACAGACAGATAAGCCCCATCAGGAGAGTACTTCAGCTCATGAATGGCTTCCTTGCGGTCTTTGATATGTACCACCTCTGTCATGTCCCTATAGAAAACAAATGCTGTATTTTATTTTATTAGTCTACCTTTTTGCTACTCCAACTTGTAGTATTGTAATTGCAGTTGCAACCTTACAGAAACGCATTGAAATGCCAGAAAAACTGGTACAGACAAGCCTATGCAAAATGCATAGCAATGCATTTCATAATGGTATGAGGTTTGTTTAGCTACAAATGTCTCTTAGAGGTAAACACTATGTGTGCCTCCTTTCTGAAAAAATACAGTTATACCAGTTTTTCGGGCACTTCAGTGTATTCTTCTTTACCTTTAATATTACATAAGTATCTTATTATGAAGCTCTGAATATATTAGATTTTGTCCTATTACTTAACAGTACAAGATCTTGTGGTGTTCCTTTTCAGGAGTTTAAAGTATATTTCTCTGTCTTTCAGGATATGGTTTGTATATGTAACCCACCTGACTCTCAGCACAGTGAAGGAGCCATCCTTCATACCCAGTGCAAGGTGGATGCCATCAGTGCTCACTGCTGCGCAACGGATGGGCTCCTCCATATTACAGCGTGCTATCAAAGCATGGTCTACCAGGCTCCATATACTACATGGTATTGAAAAAGTCAAAACATAACATAAAGATGTATGGTGCGTTTAAAATGGCACATAAAGTTTGGCATATATGTTTTCTATATAAAGTCAACTTTGTACCGGACAGATCGGTCATCACTGCCAGTCACCGCCAGGGGTTTGGTGGGGTGCACCGCCAGGGCCCAGAGTTCGCCTTCACAATGGCCCTGCATGATGAGGAAAGGCTTGGTGCGGTCATGCACCACCACCTCGAAAATCTCACTGTCCTGAGTGCCCACCAAGATGTGATCCCCTCTCCAGCACACACTACGCACTGACAGTCCTAAAAGCCATAAAATGAGCAATGGGGTATTATTTAAAATCATACAGTTAGAGACTTAAATGATTCTGAGACAGCGAACACGGACAAATGTTGAAATGACTCAGGGAAGCTGGGAGAGCAGACAAGAAGGGCATTAGGGCTTGGTTAATGAATGTAGACATCTAAAGAGCTGCAGAGACGCTGGTACTAGGCATAACACGGCTGAATTGGAAGTGGGGCTATTTGAATATGGTAACCTCATCAAGTTAACCCACCTCTAGAATTTTCAGCTCTAGCTACTGATGAGTCAAAGCAAAATGAGTAAAAGAGCAAAAGAAGAAAGAGAGTCCATTAGCAATTAAACACTGCATAATGGTTATCATAGTTTAAATCATAAATGTTTTAATAAAAAAATATTACAATATTTAAAGCTTTATTTAATCATCTCACTATCAAAAGATACAGCATTATAGTTGGCAGACAGAAGACACAAATAGACCGTTTATTACCTTTATATCCCTGGTCTGTTTCCCTGAGGTCGATGACAGTGATAGGCTTGAAGCTCAGGTCCCACAGTCGGATGCAGCCGTCCCTGCCACCAGTGGCAAAGCCCTCTTCACATGCATTCATGCTGAAAATTCCTGACTGCAAAGCCACACAGAAACCATGAGTATCAAGAAAGACCGAAAACAGCCAAACCAGCAAAGTATCCTCATGCGAAAAAATTCTCTGCACTGCATAAAAATGTAAACCACTTAGGTGTCAGATTGATCATTTGTGTACTCATGACAAGAAATGAGCTCACACAGTAAGGACACTACCAGACAATATTTCGGAATATTTGTGAAGACTTTAGCCCTCTGAAATGAACACAGAGACTAAAATACAGTGTTAAAAACTATTCCATATTTGCACACTTAGTATCACTCTTATTATCCTTTTAACCATCAACTCTATTTGTTTCCTTTCCACAGTACTGACTTAAGATCAGATAAAATCTAAAAACTAACATGAAATATGATCTCACCCTCTTGTCAGTCAAAAGGCTGGTTTATGAAGTGCCCCATATATAAGCTGAAATGCAGCAGTGGACAGTAACGAAGTAAATGTAATCCGTTACTGTACTTAAGTAGTTTTTTTGTGTATCTGTACTTTACTGAAGTATTTTTATTTTGGGGGGACTTTTACTTTAACTTCACTACATTTGAAAGTCAAATATCTTACTTTTTACTCCACTACATTATGAAAAATCTGTCATTACTTTTGTCTCATGCACGCATAAAATATGTAACATTTCAAAATGAAAGAAGCGCATAATCCCACCAATCATGTTACAGCACACACTTTGTTAACAGTGGGTTGGGCTACACATAGTTATCCCATCAGTGCAGCAGCGTTGAGTGCCAGCGTGAAAGAAAATGGAAGAAAATTCAAACTTGTCACAGCACCCCTGGCCCTATTTAAGTTTTTTTAAATACACGAGAAGAAACAGGAGTTATTTGTGTTTAAGTGCCTTCTCTGTCTGCCTCATCCCCATAAGATCTGTGCTTTCAAGAACTCCCCGTCTAATCTAAGGAAACAAATTTCTGTTAGTAAGTTACTCTAACAGCAGCCCATTTTTTGTTAACATTAGGGACGATGCTTCCTCTCATCACTTCTCTCAACTGGATGTTATAAAATGTTCTTATAACTTTGACTTTGTTCTCCATATAGTATGATTTTTTTACTGGAAATATTCATTTTATTTCGAAATATTATGACTTTGATCTTTAATATATTACGACTTTATTCTCAATACGACTTTAAATATTACTA
>JAOVVF010000002.1:11735165-11756891 GCA_028565595.1 Duopalatinus emarginatus | reverse complement strand
GAGTGAAAATCTAAACAGAGGACTTTTACTTTTACTGGAGTAATATTTTACCTTGGGTATCTGTACTTTTACTCAAGCACATGATTTGGGTACTTCGTCCACAACTGCTGAAATGTCATTATTTTACTCCGTAGCTATCATAACTAGTATTAAAAGCATTTAGAAAAGCTGTCTTAAATAGTCCTCTTAAATAGTATAGGTTAGTCATGCAGGTCAGTCGAGGCAGGAAATGCAGTGGCTCACCCCATGTGCCCCCTGTACGGTCCGTATCAAGTTGATTCCCTTCCAGACGTAGATGTCCCCATTCAAGGCACCGGAGTATGTGACCTCATCCCTGGCACATGCCACACAGAGGATAGTCTGGAGCTCGCCTGTCCTTCCAAACACACCACGTTTAGGGGTCAGAGCGTTCCCGCACAAACTCCAGAACTGAGGAGGACAGAGAAAATCCTAACATTAATCTTAATCCTTATTATACAGATACACCAATCAGCCAGAACATTAAAAACCACAAAACTACAGACAGGTAAAGTAAACAACATTGATTATCTTGTTACAATGGCAGCCGTTAATAGGTGAAATGTATTAGCCAGCAAATAAATAGTCACTTCCTTGACATATTGTAAGCAGGAAAAATGGGCAAGTGCAAAAACCTTAGTGACTTTGACAAGAACCAAATTGTGGTGACTAGACGACTGGGTTAAAGCATCTCCAAAACAGCAGGTCTTATATGGTGTTCTTGGTATACACTGGATAGTACCACTCTAGAGTGATCCAGGAAAGGACAATTGGTAAACCAGCAACAGGGAACATGGATACCCAAGGTGTGTGGAGAATGTGATGCTTGCCATGAAAAGATCTGTTTCTAATGTCCTGGTGCCTGATACCACAGCACACATTTAGAGGTCACAGCCGTTTTTCTGCACCTGGTTTTAATGTTAATGCTGACCGGTGTGTATTCTACATTATATAGATGTATTCTGTGTGTATTCTGTTCTGTATCTTTTGACACAGTATTTGAATATTCGTTAGAAAAATAATAAGTTAGTTATCTGCTTCTGTTACATAACTAACACCCCATACACATGCATGTATTAAATGAAACAGGCCTCTAACATGCCTGGATTATCTGGGTATCATCATGATATCACACTGTGTTCACTAGGTCACACACATCTAGCTGATGTGTGCATGTGTGTGTATGTGAGAAAGAGAGAGAGAGAGAGAGAAACACTGCAAAGCTCCATGTTTTCCTGTCACACACACCTGTCTGAGGGAGCACTATGAGAGCCACAAGGTCACCTGTGCGTGTGCGACCTCATCCTGCAATTAAAGAAGGTGGTGTGACTAAACAGAGCAGGGACAGGAATATGTATTCATCCTCATATATCCATCAGCCATGTAGGGTCTGGTTCCATGAGTCCACAGTTTCCTTGTCCACAGTTAACTAATTATGAACGTAACCTTTTGTTTAATGATGTGTGCTCATGAAGACATATACACATGTACACACATGCAAACACACCAGTGTTTACGTTTATGTCTAGACGTGTATGAGTTCAGGTTTAGTCCACGATGAAATGCTAGTTTATTCCAACATGAAGGTGTTAAGAATCATGCAGAGATAGCGAGGCCAGGTATCATTTTTCCCCCCACGCTTAGTAGTCCTGCTTTATTCAGTGTGCATTCAGGATGCTGAAAGGCAAGGCCACCAAGTACAAAAGGTGAAGAAGAGGAAAAAGAAACGAGGAAGAAAGTGAGAGCTTGGCTCACTCGTGAATGTGTCAGAGACTGACTGCTTTATGCTAGCAGAGCAACAAACAGCACTGAATCACAGAGCTTAGTTTTGCAAGTCTGCTCTTTGGAAAAGCTTTTAATGTAATCAAAATGAGTCAGTGTAATTTATCTGCCAAGCACACGAACACCACCACACTACCGCCATCACACCTCCTGAACTTCCAAACTGTGCATACAGGACGTCCATCTTTTTCGTGTCTAATTCTTTGTGCAAATGTAGGTTTAAATCAGGGGCTCCCAGGGAGACATTTTTATACAAACGCATGTAAGGTAAACACACTTCTGTGTGTGTGTCAAGAGGGGGAAACATTTATTCTCTCCTCTACCATCAAACACTGTTAAGTCTTGTCTTGTATAATAGAATCATGTTTTAAAACTATAGCATGGACGGCTCAGCACGGCCACCTGATAGCTCCAGGGGCCCCAGTTTAATCCTGAGATCAGCTTACTGTGCGTGAGAATTTTTTCATATTGACATGTCACAAACTCATGACTATAGGCAGAGTGGCTAAGATATAATTGACTCTTGGTGTGAGTGAGCGTACAGGTGCATGGTGTCCTGTGATAGGGTGAACTCTTTTAACAAGGCAGTTACTTAAAGATGCATAAAGAAATAGATTTTTATGATTCGCCAACCAGCCTACAGTTGAATTGAGCATTTAGTGAAAAAGGGCTGTAAGTGTTGTGTCGGGCTTAACGGTCAAATTAACAGCCAGCCGAAGAAAAAGAGAGTGGTTCCTTGTCGCCTTTTAAGAAATTAGCCACCTAGTGTCACCTGAATTAGCATCACCAGCACAGTCCATGGGGAAAGCTGTAAAGCAAAACATACCAACTTAATGAATACTTTAAATATGTTAAAGTCGAAATACAGAGACCTACTAGTGATTGTATATGCCATTCTATAAATATAAAATAATTGAATTGTCATGTAGGACAATGAAGAACACGGGTGAAGATGTGATTGAGCTGTAGGAGGCTGTGTTACAGGATGCGGTGGTGCAGGAGGCTCTCCTCCAGCAGCTCAGTCAAGCTTAACAAACCACTAAGCTAAGAGCAGAGAGCAAACACACACACACACACACACACACACACACACACACACACACACACCACCTCCCTTGAAGACATTAGCGCAAGTGAAAGCAAGATCCCCTTCTAACACTGAATAATTCAGCCCTGACTTTAGTGGCTCTGGTAGTAATTATGAGATGGTAGAAAATCCTGTACCCCAAAGCCACCATGCTTCCCTGTTGCTGCCTGACAGAGAGAATGATAGAGAGAGAAAGGGATTACTTCAGGCTAAATCTCCTGCATGTACTGAGTGCTGTAATCGCTGACTGTGCACTGGCCCGGGAGCAGATGCCACATGGTCCAGGAGGGAATGGCTCAGGAGCAAATACTATACTGCACTGTCCTGAGAGAGGTAGATGAGATGAGTGTGTGCATTTTTGTGTGTGTGTATGTGTGTGTGTGTGTGTGTAAGAGAGATGAAGTAAGAGGAGAGTGTCTTAATTAAGAGTGCCATAATTGCTTTGCCATATTAATTAGATGCAATACACAGGCTTATATTGAAAAAGTTGCCAAAACAGCTCTGACTCGTTGAGGCATGGACTCCACAAGACCTCTGAAGGTGGTCTGTTGTATCTGGCAACCAGACACTAGCAACAGATCCTTCTGTGTATCTTGTCTGGGATCAGACCAGACAGGCTAGCCTTCACCACCTTAAACACATCAGTGAGCCTTGGGCGCTCATGACCCTGGTGATACCAGTTGTCTTTCTTTGGACCGCTTTTGGTAGGTACTAAGTACTGTATACTGGTAACACCCCAAAAGACCTGCTGTTTTGAAGATGCCATGTCAAAGTCACTCACATCTTTACATTTGCCCATTTTATCTGCTTTTAACACATCAACTTTGTGAACCAACTTTTGACAGGTACCACTGTAATGATATAATTAATGATATTCACTTCATCCGTCAGTGGTTTTGTGAATTTAATGTTAAGTTTATGATCGGTGTTTATCCTAACAATCATGTTAAGGTTGCACAGTACAGACTGTAATATATACTGTGTATCAACAGAAATGCCTAGAAACACAGAGGGCTGTTTGGAGCAAAGCACTGAATGCTTATTGAACGTGTATTACTCGCAGCAATGAGATTAATGCACGCAGTGTGGCACAACCGATGTGAGTACCTTGCCAAATTGTTATTCTCCTAGACAGAATGAAAGTCCAAATGCAACCGGCAGCTATAAAAAAGCTGAAAAAGCATTCAGCTCATAGCACGGATCCTTTTCATCAGCATACCTGCAGATGCTGAATTAGGTAAGTGGTTCACAGTTTTACCAGTTCCCCCTCATTATTCACCAGTGCTAATCCAGTTAAAACAAGACTTTCTGAGGAGCTACGTTTGAATAACTCGCCATACAAACACAGAACCTGGTAGTACATCCTGCTCGGCTCTTTAAACACCTGCTTCAACACACTAGCTAATTATGGGGCTGTGTTATACTAGGAAAATCACCATGCTGAGCTGGACTCTAGCCCTGTCTATCCACCCACGAGCACAACTCCAGCTTTGTGACTTTACACAGTGGGTGCAGGGTTTCAAAATAAATACTAACTAAATAATTTGTAGCAACTGGGGGAAATTAATATAAAAATTTTTTAAGCGTATCTTTGTCAGGGTTGTAATTAAGTAGCATTACTTAACACCTAAATATAACTGGAACTCCTAACATCCCTGTCAATGGATTTTCGTGATTATGTAATACAGCAGTGCATTATTGGTAGCTTATGTCATTAACCTACTATCTACTATAACTAATAATATAACTAATAAATAAGGGAATAAAAGCAAGATGTCAAATATTTTACCCTAATAGATATTGATGCTATTTTCTTTTGACTGGCTTGACTATGAACATATGCAACACAAGACACACTCACTGTCCAGTTTATTTTACACCTGCAATTATGCAGTTATCTAATCAGTCAATCACGCAGCAGCAGCACAGTGTTGTCTGTGACACTTTGGTACCAAAAGGGCTGGCTTGAGTATTTCATAAACTGCTGAGATTTTCACACACATTTTTACAGAGTGATGTGAAAACCAAAAAACAATTTTCGTGAAGGACAGTTTGATCAGATAATCAGATAGATCGAGCTGCCAGGATCAAATAATCAATAATTATTTAGAACTGTGGTGAGCAGCAAAGCATCACAGAATATACAAAACATTGACGCTTGAGGTAAACACGCTACAACAGTGGAGGACCACACCATCCATGTCAGACAAAAACAAGAACCAGAGGCTATCATGGGCACAGACTCAACCTTAGTGGACAGATGAAGATTAAAAGGAAAAATCAACTGTGTCTTTACTGTCCACTTTCTGGTACCAACATCTCTGCACTGTTCACATTTTCTTCTATATTCTGATATTCGATGTAAATGTTATTGGACGCTCTTGGCCGGTATCTGCCTGATATTATGCACGATTGGCTGATTAGACAACTGCATCAATGTGCTGTTGTACATGTGTCCCTATTGAAGTGGACAGTGAGTGTACTCTAGAATACAAACGGATTATGAAACTAGTTATCAGTACCTTAATATGCTTGACTCCACAGCTCACCAACTTGCTCTGCTGATACAGGTCCCATGATATGTCAAATATCTTTAAAAGAAAAATACATTAACAGGACAGTGGATCAGTATTACAAAATAAAAGTGCTATTTTTATTGTACACATTGAAATGCCTTTGCATCCATCATAATAGGGAACTAATGTAGACTAATACGATATAAACAGGAAACATTTTGTGTTTTTGTGTATACACGTATAGGAAATGGGGCACGATATTGACCAGAAATTCAATTAGGTGCTCTGTTCGTTTAAAATATGCCATCAGAAAGCAATTTCCTAAGTGCATCTTGGACCCGAACACTTATGTGTGTGTGTGCGTGCGTGTGTGTGTTTTTGTGTGTGTATGTCCTTACCCTGTCTGTATGACCGGGAGCAGCTGCCAACACTTTTCCTTTTCTCCAGTCCCATATACAGATTGTGTTCTTGGAGTCAAGACCAACAGACACCAAACACTAAGACACATAAGAGATCAATATAAATGTATCTATATTATATTTAAAATTTTGTAAACAAATTGTTTACAAACAAATAAATCAGCTGTATAACTACACCCTGGAATATTTGGTGCTTTTCTGGGGGCTAAACAGATGGAGGCAGCAAGGTTCAGGTGAATTAAGGCAATAATGCTGAATAGGAGCCATGGGTTTGTGACTGGAATGTCCCAGGTTTGATCCCCCTTATTGACAAGACGGCCTTCAAGCAAGACGTCGACCCCCTAACTGCTCCCTGGGGGCTGAGGACAGGGGTTGCTCACCGCTCCAGGCAAGTGTTTACTGCCCCCTAGTGTGTGTGTCCAATAGTGTGTGTGTTTCACTGCACAGATGGGTTAAATGCGGAGGTTAAATTCCATTATGTGTACAAGCACAGAGGTCAATGAGTGGTTCACATTCACTAAATAGGTTATTACTAATTATAACTGATTACTATTAATTAGAATTAGGTTCTAATTCTTCTTTATAAGTTCTTAGGAAAAAAAAAACTGTTACTGAAAAGGAGAAGAAAAATTAAAGTTAATTAATTTCAATTTATAAATAGATGTGTAAATAAGCCATAAATCTGATACATTAAATCTTTTCAACATTGTCACCTACTAATTGACTGGAGGTTACTAAATCAAATCGCATCATAATGTTTCATAACATATTAAGTAGAGTCAAATATTGATTAGTTGCTTTATGAATCGAACTAGTTTTGCTTCTGGTGGTACATAAAAGCACTTTTATTTTTGATCTGGTAAGACGTATTCAGTATTTTCTAACATCTTAACTGGTACATTTCTGCGCTTCATCTTTGTCCCATCAGCTCTGATATCTTCATTTCAAACTCAGACTTACACCATTATGCCGAGAGCTCTGTCCTCAGAGAGCGGCGGTGTGTCAAACTGGTTCAAAAGAAAGGTGCTTTCAATAAACCATTTCATGTTATCCTTTGATAGATTCATGAAGAAGAGATTGGCTAGAGGCACTCTGAGTTTCAAAGAAAGCATCTTGAGATAGCTTCCCTTCCATCTGTCTAGACAAAAAATAAAAGTCTGAATAATTTCCTCTTCCTGCTCTCCACACACGCCACCTCACTAACATCACTCTGCTGGCATCGACCAACCTCCTGGGGCTGGAGGGAGGATTCTCTTCTATAAAACCTCAGCCTGCCATGAAATATTGATGTTATAAATGTGATTTTTCTCCTGTGAAACATAAGGCAACTACAATAGTATACAATACATTTTTTATGGATCCCTGTAGTCAGCTAAGCACTGAAACCACTCTGCTGCTTTTGTAAGGCTGAACACTTTAGTGCAATTGAATATCCAGTTCATAACTCTCTTTTGTTGTGTGATAGGGCAGGATTCAATATGACAGTGGCAGTTTATTGATGTCACGTCTATTAAATGGAGATGCAGCGGTGTGCTGTGGTATTTAGTGAGGAAAATAACGGCAATCTGAGCCAATTGCTCTTGTTATCCGTGTGACTGTAAAACACTGCCTGACTCTGAGGATGTGGTTATACACACGCAATATAAAATCTTTAAGAACATCCAAGCACAGACTGCAAAACAATGTGTATGTATTAATATTTAGCCATTTTTCATTCTCATTACTGTAACCTTTAGTGCATATTCCCAAGAATTAGTGCTACTCTGCTGTCTGTATCAGACTGTCTGTGAACGGAGGACACTGACTCATAAACTTCATCACACCCTCAATCTTTCTCTTCTTGTCTCACCCTTGCATGCTCTCGCTGTCAGTCAGCCTGTCAGTGTCACACCAGTCAAGTGCTCACAGATGTGACACTCGAGCGCTCTGTGTGATTAGCCCGACAGCCGTTTCAAACTGATATTGAGCGTATATCATTGGAGAGTGCTGTGACTGTGTACGTCCTAATCATATGAACGTGAGTCCTATTACTTTATAGGACTCTTCTCTTGATTGTGTGATGAAAAACAAGTCGGCTATATAATGACACTTCCCTCTCAGGTTCAGCTTTCACATCACAAAACTACAGAGGTCAGCGCTTACCTGTCCGTCGAGGTCGAAGGCGAGACAGGCCACGCCATGTGTGTGCATGTCCTTCAGGATGGATACGGTCTGGACGGTGTAGGAGTCCCACACGCAGATGTATGGCTCCTTTCCCACTTGTCCCGTGGCCACTAACACGCGCTCTGGGTGTAGAGCTAAACTGTACACAGACCACAGACAGGAGGAAAACAGAACCGTGTGACTTTTCACCATTTTTTAGACACCATAGCCATTTTAGACAATTTGTTCATATTTAATCAGCCCTGTACATTCACTGATTCCATGTTTATACACATTACTGGTTTTGTAACAAAGCTATAAATTTGAGCTGTTGCTGATTATCCCTTCCCACCATCTTATGCAAAAATGAGATGAAGGCTTTCTCTGAAGGAAAGATAATTTTTCTGCAGCTTGAGACTCACAGGAAACAGTCAACGCCTCAGTTTAAATGACGGGTCTCTGTGTACCTGCTGATATCCATGGTTGAAGCTCAAAAATTTACCAAACTTCAGCAACTTAAACAAAAAACCTATGCACATAATTAGTCACATCCTCCATTGCATATATAAAGCAACAGAGATCTGTGGAAGCTTAATAATGGTATGGGTTGTCTGGTGGGTTTGGCATCTTTCAACAGGACAATGCACAACCGCACACATCTACAGACGGCAAATTATGGTTAGAGGAACGCTCATTTTGGGGTTTTGCCATTCCTAACTAAGTTAACAGATCTCAGAATTGTGGACCATTCTGCAGGAAGTATAGTGTGGGGTATGGTGTATGCCCCACTGTATGTCTGCAGTGCTACGCTCATTGTACCAGTTTGTTTATGCTACCAGTTTTTCTGGCACTTGAAGACTTGAAGCAAGTCTTCATGGAAAAACAACTGGCATGGCAAGGCAATTATTAATTAAGTATTATGTTAAACTATTCAAACAGGAAGTGTGGCATACTTCCACTGTACATCATGCAATGTTACCGGAACCACAAGGATCTTCTGTTACACTCTTTAAAAGTGGTAGTTTAGCTGAAAAGCGCTCCCTGTCATTTAGGTTAAGTTTATAATAATTCATTTTAGCTAATGTCAGCCCAACTCTTAAATAAAATTCTCTACAGATTCTTCAGTCGGATTAAAAAAGTACCATCAGGTTGCTAGGATACACAGGTCTTTATGCAAGCAGACTGCGCACATATATCTTTCTCTCTTTTTACAAACCCTGAATGGGTCTGTAATGTGATGGCTGAGTGTCTATCCTAGTTTCTTTCTCAAAGCTGTTTGCTTTCTCAGTCCAATTCCCATGCGTCTCTTGGATGGAACAAGGGCTTAATATTATTATTATTATTATTAGTAGTAGTAGTAGTAGTAGTAGTAGCAGTAGTAGTAACAGTAGCCGTAGTACAAGTAGTAAATACAGCCCTTATAATAAAAAACATATTTTTAAAGTAACTTATATATAATGATAGCACACAAGCTACCACATAGCTTAAGCTTGGTTAAAAAGACGACAACACACTGCATCAATCTTACAGCGAGTGTGTTTTCTTAAGGACTTTTGCTCCTGCACTCATAGGTGAGGCTTTCTGGGCATGTCATGGCTAAAGTTATTCAGTGGTAAAGAGAAGCAGGACTGTAATCACAGAGTCAAACTCTCCCAAAACTCCAGGTATCTGCCAAGTCTCTCACCTTCTTTGCACCTTGGGCACTAGCCACTAGCTTAACCACTGTAGATCTGTGAAACCATTGTGTCAAATTATCCCCATATATCACCTGGCAATCACTAGTTGTCATCCTGCTCTCAGTGAAACATTTAATCTGGAACTAAAAATAGAGCAAAGGCATTGTGCTTTCTGGGGCACTGGCACAACTCACATTTATTTCTCTTGCCTGCTTTTTGTGTAAAACATAAGGAGGTGTTGGTATGGCATGCAGAGATGCACAGGGTACAGTACAGTAGTAATAAGCATAACATTACATTTCTGCTCTCACTTCAGCTGGTGATATGTCCATCATACAACTACAAGCCAAGGAACCTGAAGTATTTGAAGTGTTGTGGATATGAAGGATAAGGTGAGGTTGCAATTTATCATCACTGGTTAAATCCATTCAATGCCACATGACACCAAATGTTAGACTCCTGCTTTCAATTTCACATTTTTTTGGCATCAGTGGCACATCGAGTTTGCTGAATCTGCCTTTCATCACTTACAGCCTGAGCTTGCTCCACCCTACACGTCCCTGTATGGTCGACATTAGCAATCAAGATACTCTTGTGTCAAAAGGGCTCCTGTGCAGTGCAGATTTCAGAGGAATATGGCAGATTAACTCCAAAAACCTCATTCAGTCAAGTCACAGGGATATATAGAGGTGAAGGAAACAGTCTTCCCTGTCCCAGTGTTTGGACTTCAGCATACTAAAATGGACACATACACTTTTAGGTGAATGCAAATCATGATGGACTGCAACTACATCAGCTCTAGTGTAAAACAAGCTGGTTGAGATTTATCCAAGTACCTAAAGGTTACAGTGAATCCACATTTAAAAAAAATGGAGTAGATTGTATTCTACTACATTGCACCATTAAAAAGAATACACAAGAAGGCTTCTGAAAAGCATGGTGAATATATCATACTGTCCTTACACTCTAAAGAATAAGTCTGACCTTCAGTTTTGAAGTAAAAGTGTATGTGTGTTTTTGCTAGAGCAGTAGTAGCATCGCAGTCTGCTATCTGAATCTCATGTTATGGGTTCATGGTTTATTCTCTCTGTCTAGCTCAAGCCCACGCAGTGTGTAGTCTCAGAGAAGCAGTCTCATTCCCCACTGCTTTTGACAGCCTTTAAGGTTGCAGTCAAATACTTCTATATTAAAAACAGGTTTGAAATTTTATGATATAAAAGACAATTGTAGCATTAAAAGATTTAACACAGTTGTCAGTTTAAAGTGGCGACTGCAAGGTGAATATAAAGGTAATATTAAATGAATTCTATTTACATTCTGTGAAAAATAAAAAATAGTAAAGTACAGTTTTGCAGAAAGACCCGTCTTTTTCTCTTCCTATTAGCTAATGAATTGAGGAACAGTAGTGAATTGATCAACGTGTCAGATCTTTGCGGTTGGTCTTATGGTCTATTAGCTAATGGGATGGAGGAAAGCCTGAGTGGGTGGATGGGTGAGCGGTACAGGGCTACACACACACACACACACACACACACACACACACACACACACATAGAGAAACACATAATGTTGAGTCACCAACTATCACATTATAAAGATAGTTGTTAAATTCAGCCTGAATTTACACTACCATTATTAAAGTACTCTTTAGTTCTGATTTAACACAGAGGAAAGGTTTTCCTATCCATTTTTGGCTTGAGCTGTTTCAAAATACCTTAGTCAGGATCAGGCTTGCAATAATAAGTGTTTGCACTATTTGTATATAAGCATATCACACAGTAAGTCATTACACCAGAAATTGTGGTTGTTTTAAAGGGAACAGTCAAATTCTTTCTCTATTTTTAACGTGAAAGTGAAAGTGAATTGATTACATTGTTGCACACAGAGGTATTTAACCTATGCATTTAACCCATACCTACAGTGAAAAACACACACTAATGAACATAAACACTAGAGAGCTGTAAACACACTTGATGGACCAGTGGGCAGCTCCTATCCACAGAGCCTGAGGAGCAGTTAGGGGGTTGCGTGCCTCGCTCAAGTGCACTTCAGTCATGTCTTGTTGATACAGGGGATTAAACCCGGCGTCCTTCTGGTCACAAGACCGGTTCCCTAACCTCAAGCTACGGCTGTCCATGCCAAAGCTCTTATCAAGCAGTATGTGTGTCACACAGCGTTCTGGGGTTTTGAGTTCAAGCCTCGCTCTGGTCCCGGTCTGTAAGGAGTTGTGTGTTCCCCTGTGTCCATGTAGGTTTTCACTGGGTGCTCTGGTTTCCTTTCACCTCTCAAAAATACACACCTGGTAGGTAAATTGGTGCTTAATTGCCCTAGATGTAAGTGTAGTAGTGTATGGGTATGTGTGGGGATTCCTGCCTTGTACCTGATGATTCCAGGTGGGCTCTGGACAAACCAAGACCCTGACAGACTACACAAATAAGAAAATGACTCTATTACATGTTAGTATTCTGTATTTCTACTTCACTAACCCAACATTTCCTAATCTCCTGTAATCCTGTTTTGGGATTCAGCTAGTATAAATGCACATAAATGGTTACTGTTCAAGCCTTTAGGCTCTGCATCATTTCTATTCACTTGAACGCCTGCAGCAGCCCCAGAGGTAAAACTCAATATCATAAGGCTGAATATTTGTATCATTATAAAATATAGTGCTCTATAACTCCTGTGGGATTACCAGCAACAAGCTGTACACTTCAACTACAGGGACGAATAATCATCTGTGCAAAATGGGGATGCTGAACAGATTTGCTACAGAACGTAAAGCCTGAAGCATTATTAATCGCTGTTTAGTAATCCCACAGCATTAAAAACACAGCACTAGACTTTGTTTATAAGACAAAAACCAAATATGTGAATACACCAAAGTGCCAGAAATACTGGTACAGATTAAGCTATGCAAAATGCATAGGCTGGTGGTGGCTCCATAATCATATGGGGTTTGTATAGCTGCCATTCCATGGGACCCCTGGTACGTATTCAAACGTCTCTAACACTGTGTGTGCCTCCTATCTGATGAGTTACACTCGTTCATGTCCTGCATTTATTCTGATAAGTTTGGCCTCTTCCAACAAGACAATGCGCCACCACACACATCTAGAGAGCCCCAAATTATGCTTAGAGGAGCACTCATCTGAGAGGGGATTTGCTATTTCCACCTAAGCCAGATCTCAGCATTATTGAACACATCTGGGATGCCATGCAACGTGCTATGGAGCCCAGAAATCCATTCTACAGGATGTACGATGTTTATTACCTACAGAATATTTCCACAAGCTTGTGGAGTCCATGCCTCGTAGACTGGTGTACCGATTTTTCTGGCACTGTAGTGTATATTTCGGTTCACAACATATTTGGCTTGAATGGAGGAATGTTAATAGGAATAGGGTTATGCACTGTTTCATTAATTCTGCAGGATTATTGACTAGTACTGTAATACTTCATACATGCTTTAAGCTCTGAACCTAATCCACTGGTCTGCATTACCATTTCTGCATGACTGATTAGCTATATGAGGTTGTACTCTTTTCTAGTAATCCCCCAGCATTAATGGAGCACCACTTCAGAGAAATATAGATTTTTGACTCCATGATTGAGAGTTGTATTCATTCACATGTGAGTGTGTTCTTGACAATGAAAAGTCCCTCATCTATTAAAGCGTCCTTTCAAAAATAATAATACACCCAAAAATAATACAAAAATATACTGGCCCAACTAAATTCTCACTGACTTGATTGATTGGCTTTAATATGGTGGCACAACGTCTATAGTAAAAACAATTAGGCAGTTTTTATACACAGTAGGTAGCCAATCAGTCATTAGATAATTTCTAGGTAAATAAGATATTATGATATATGTTGTGTTGGAAATAGATAAATGACATAATATGCGACATAACATTGCTAACAATGCTAGAACTGATAATAGAAAACGTTAATTAAAAAAACAGTAAATGATAAATAGAGGATTACTATTTAATTTATTAAAACTGTGACTTAGGAAATCAATATTTATAATTTAACATTCACATTTCATTTAGACGATCCATTTCCTTAAGGGATACTACACTGAATTGCCAGAAAAACTGGTACAGACTGAAAAAACTGGTACAGGTTGGTGGTGGGTTTGTTTAGCTGGCATTCCATGGGACCCCTTGTACATCTACAATCTCTGACAGGTGAACACTATGTGTGTCTCCTTATTGACAAGTTACATCGGTACATGTCCTGCATTCATTCTGATAGGATTGGTTGAAGCTTGGGGCTTTGCCATTCCCACCAAAGACACAGCAGCTTAAAGAGTGCTTAAAGCATTTATATATGTCAGCGTTTGTGTTTGAGTATGAATTGTGTAGAGGGTAGTAGGAGGTAAAGTCTGCTGTGATGGGATAAACAGCTTTGAGACAATAAATGAGTGAATTAATGCACAGTGCTGGTTCTAAGGGTTGGAGCAGAAAGGAGAGGATAGCGGGAGACAAAGACACAGAGGAGAGAGAGAGAGAGAGAGAGAGAGAGGATTCCCTTCTGATCTCAATGTTATTGGACACATCTGGGATCCCATGCAATGTGCTGTGGACATTTTTTTTCCAATAACAGATTGGACCGAGGCACACAAATCTATGTGCCTGTATGCAGTGGGTAATACCTACCAAAAGTGGTCCAAGGAAGGATACCTGGTGTCAGGGTCATAAGTGCTGAAAGCTACATGTGGGTGCATATTGTGGTTGAAGGTTGACCTGTCTGGTCCAATTCCACAGAAGATCCACAGAAGGATCTATTGCTACTGTTAAAGAGGTCTTGTGGAGACCATGCGTTGATAAATCAGAGCTGTTTTTGCAGCTGTTTAGGCAGGCGGTTGTAATGTTATGGCTAATTGGTGCATTTTATTGTTTTTCCAGAAAATTTCTCTAGGCAAAGTTTGCTGGTAAATCTGGTTTAGCTAGCAATCAGCATGTATATTACTGGCAACAAAAAAGCCTTTTACAATATTTGCACGAGCGTACTATAAAACTGCACAGCTTTATAAAACTGAGTTTGAAACACAGCTATCCTACACAGAATCAGAGATTACTCTTCCCACGCAGGAATGCTCTTTAACCTACACTCCTGGCCTGATACTGCCTCTTTCAGACACAGCGGCTTAAAGAGTGCTTAAAGCATTTATATATGTCAGCGTTTGTGTTTGAGTATGAATTGTGTAGGGGGTAGTAGGAGGTAAAGTCTGCTGTGATGGGATAAACAGCTTTGAGACAACAAATGAGTGAATTAATGCACAGTGCTGGTGCTAAGGGTTGGAGCAGCCAAGTAGGACAGACAGGAGAGGATAGCGAGAGACAAAGACACAGAGGAGAGAGAGAGAGAGAGAGAGAGAGAGAGAGAGAGAGAAAGGATTCCCTTCTGCAGGAATAGACCAGGACCGAGAGAGATCTGTCTCTTAGCATTAACCTCACAGTAATGGGTTCACACATGCATGACTGCATTGTATCAACACACACACACACACACACACACACACACACACTCTGCTCCCTGGGCCTGGTCACATGGTCTATACATACACCCACACACACTCTCTGTCACCTATGTCCCCTTTCATGCAAATTATATGTAAATCCACCTAAATTAACCTGCCATAATCACACACATTACACGGCTGCTGCACATGATTTCTGAAAACACCCATTAGTGTTAACCTGTGTGAAGAGACTATACAAATCTGAATATGTACGGTACGTTTGGCTGTAGTGTAGAAACTCTCTGAGGGTTTTGCCTCTGGGAGCGCAGTCACGCACACTTGCACACTGAGAACTGAGATGTCTGCAGCTCCGTTACGCTGTGTTTACAAGGACATGAAAACATCCTCGATGAGTTCGGCACAGTTCTCCTTTAAGTCCTAATTCTAACATACAGGGCATTTACTAGCGCTTAGGCTGCAGATGCTCCCTGTTGTGCGTTTCCAACTGCCCCACCCACACACAGCCTTCACACTCATCACACCTAGGTTAAAAGTGAGGTGATGTTCCCCTTGACTGCACGCCAACGTTAACACCGGCAAACACGGCTATGCTAGTTTATTGATACTATTACAGCACTAGCAGTAGGAAGCGATAGGGATTAAGGATTATGTTGAAATGACTGCATGCATGGCTTACAGGGACACGGCAAGAGAGACAATCAGAGTCAGAAAGATCAACCCTCCCCCTCCTGAGTACATACATACGCATACACAAACACGGCGTACATATAACACTTTACTACAACCTATGGATGGCCTTTATTTATGCAACCTTTACATGTTAAGGTTAGAAGTTTATTCGTTTATTGAAGGTAATAGTAATCTAAACAAATCAAGACATCAAGGTACTACTTGACCATTTGGTAGATATATTTTTGCATAATTTTTTCTTTGATATGCACATCCCTGTGTGTATAATGTTTAAAAAGATTCGTGACAGAAGCTTCCCACTGTTCAGGGGGTTTTAGGAAAGATATTAAGCTCCTACTGCCACTCCTACATACACAGATCGTCCGTAACATTAAAACCATTGACGGGTGAAGTAAATAACATTGATTATCTAGTAACTGTGGCATCTGTAAGGTTCTTTCTATCTAAATTGTAATGGCTTGCTGACTTGGTCAGAGACTCTCCAAAACAGCAGGTCTTGTGGGGTCTTCCCAGTATAAAATGGTTAGTACTGACCAAAAGTGGTCCAAGGAAGGACAACCGGTGAACCAGCAACAGGGTCATGGACTCCCAAGACTTACTGATGCCCCGGTGAAGGTTAGACTGCCTGGTTTGATCCCACAGAAGGTATTATTGCTAATGGCTTTATGCCAGATAACACAGCACACTTCCAGAGGTCTTGTGGAGTCAATGCCACGATGAGTCAGAGCTGGTTTGGTAGCGGTTTTAATGTTATGCTTAATGTATTTTAATGTTAATATATAATATATATATTAAAAACAAACCAAAAACGAAAAGATAAAATCCTCTAATTGTTGTTTCCTACATTGTCAGTACTTATCGCTGAAAGAAAGAGTGGCTATGAGGAAAATTAGAATGCTGAGCCAAAAAAAAAAAATAATCAATGTAATCGATCAGTGTGCTGCACTGCTTAGCAAAAAATAGATTCTTGTCTAGCTCTGGTCAGCAACACTATTCCTCATTCCTCATCAGACTAACTGGACACCATAACAAACCAACAATTCAACAATTCTTCATTATTACAGAAAACCTCGAAATGCACTGATAAAGCCTGTGACTTTTTCTGAGCAGAATACTCTACAGAGAAATAAAACAGTTCAGCAGGACATGTTGCCACATAATCATTTGTTTAATTCAGTCATGCCTTATTTATTCATGCTCCATCTTTATTCATGCCTTTGTACATGCTGAGCTTTTTAAACAAACAGACAGTTGATCCTGAGGGCAGTGCAACATCAGGAGCTCATGCAGTGTGTACCAATTAATCAACATTCACCTAAAACAAACAAACGCATCAGGGAAGGTTTCAGGTCTGAGACCCCCAACCTGCGCTGGTAATATGGACTAATGATGGGCTGCGTTGCTACGGATCCAGACTGAAATACTCAAAAACACATTAATATGTATTTTTATTTTATTGAGTTACAGTTAATTACCCCTGGACTAGCTGAGCATCTGAATAAAAAATTGCAAGAACAGCTTTGCAGGTGGTTAATCTTTCTGTCAGCATACTCCTAAATTAAATTTGTAAACACTAAACGGAGCATACATCACCCATTCACAGGGGTATTCAGGGATTATAATGTCATTCACTCTGTGATAATCTCTAGATGACACCTTTGTGAAAACAAATACATCTATCTTATCTACACCAGATGTTATGGTGCAGAACATTTCTCTACCAGACCTTATTTAACAACATTTTAAGTCTCTCTTTTTTTGTGTAGTGTTCAGCTCTGCTAAAAGTTGAGGGATGTGTATTCAACTGAGTTACCTGCTAACCATACTGGTGCAGCCACTTATTTATACAGCCACCTACTTCAATTGCACTGAATCCTACAGGAATCCTGTGCCTATGCATCCATCTGTCTCCATGGTCAGGTCAGTCAGGATTTCACACTGCAGACTCCAGAATATATACAGATTATCCATAACACTGAAACCACCTTCCAAAACTCTGATTCATCGAGGTATTGGCTCTACAAGACCTCTCAAGCTGTGCTGTGGTATCAGAAACCAAGGCGTGAGCAACAGATTTTTCTGTGAATCTTGTCTGGGATCGGACTAGACAGGCTAGCCTTCATCCACTCAGGCACATAAGAGAGTCTTGGGCACCTGGATCCACTGGTTCACCAGTTGTCCATTTGACCACTTCTGGTAGGTACTAACCACTGAGTACAGGAAACTTCACAAAAGTCATGCTGTTTTGGAGATGCTACAACCCAGTTGTCTAACCGTCACAATTTGGTCTTTGTCAAAATCATTCATTTAATGACACTTGCACATTTTTCCTGCTTCCAATACATGAGATGTGAGAACGGACTTTTCACTTGCTGCCACATATATTTCACCCATTGACAGGTGCCATTGTAATGAGACACTCCGTGTTTATTCACCTCACTTCACTTCAGAACCTTGGTGGTTTTGTAGTTTTAATGTTCAGTATACATACATACAATTTCAAAAATTTTAATGACAATTTCAAAGCAGTCTGCTAAACACACCCCCCTGAACTGTATAGAAGAAAAAATCCAGAGCCACATTAAGTACCACAGTCCATTCTGTATCATTCGACTTCTTAAGCCAGGCTACCGTTTACACCACATATCTGCTCTGTAAGACCTGAACTCTTTTCTCGTCTTTAACTAAAAACATCATACATTCTGAATCATCACCGAGTTTCCTGAGCATTTGTTGTTTTCAGTCATGCATCATGATGCACATGCAGAGATACCAATTTATCATGTGAAGATGACAAGCACAGCAGCCTCTCTGTTGTCTAAAGAAAGGCTCATTTACTTCTGTTTCCCTGTTCCCATGCGAGTCATTGTAAAACGAGCTGTATTCAACATCTGCTGATCCCACCGTCCACCACCCACGGAGCGTTTCACTCCAGGGCAACAACCATATAAACAAACACAGCCACAAAAGCACAACACGCTGACACACCCACATGCAGCCAACACACTGGACCTGCATCCTGCACATGCTGCCTGCTTAGAGTACATTTATACACGAAATGGGTCAGTTCAGGACCAATTTGATGATTCAGGACTATTTAATCCCCAGTATTACTAAAATCTATACTGAAACGGCATGCATTGTTCTCCCAGCTCTGGATAATCAGAAGATTAATTTGGTAAATTCGGATTTTTGAATTGCAAATTACAAGTGACCGAAGCTGTTTGGTTTTGTTTGCCCTCGTATACACACTAGTTGTCATAGTAACACCACAGTCGTGCATATATGGAGGAATGAGTAGCAGATGGCTAGTTAGTTTGCTACCGACACTAAAATCTTGCAGTGGATTATATGGCTTACATAAAGCCAACTTCAGGTCATGGTTCTGAATGTATTTCGACAATTGCCTACGAGTAAAGGGAATAAAACAGCCCTAACCCCCTAATATACTGTTTTTTTCTGTTTTGTGTCTAGATGAAAATCCTTAATATGACACATATTAAATCTAACCTGATTTGTCTTCCTTTGCCATTTGGATTTTGAAAAACTTGAATATGGAAATAATTGGATTTGTGCTGCCTGTCTGAACATGAATACTACAGGTTCTTATTAATTTCTTTTTATTTCAAATAAGGATAGAGTGGGCCCAACTTACTTCACCTGTCAACATCACGACAGGCAAAAAAACATGCATCTGAAATACCACACCCACATACACACTTTCACGAGAGAGTTTGGTCCTCCTGGGCATGAAATGTGACCAACAGCTAGTGGCGTGACTGACATTTTAAACAGACTATCACCACTGTTTAGGGACAAAACTCTTTTTAAAGGTGTCATCCATTGATGATGCATATCTTACTCTAAAGAAGTGTATTGTGTCATTCAAAGGTTTTGTCTTATTGTACATAGTGTATATAAAGTAGTGTAAAGATATACTCCATAAATCAGCCTTTAATATATGAGTGGAACGTTCAACCCTGAGACTATGCAGCAGTCAAATAGGATCTAAATGAGCCTGTTATGTTACCTGTCGTAAAATAAATGCTAAACCAGCTCTATTGACATAGACAACATTTTTCCAATAGACATTGTAACCAGCACATAAGTGAAACACAAAGTAGGAAAACAATATGACACTGGTACCATATGGAGGCATTTGATATGCATGAACTGTGAATGACAGTCATCTCAGTGGGTCAACCACAAGGCCACACTCTGCTGCTGAGGTAACCAGATACGCACAGGCACTTGTGAAACAACAGAAATGACACGCAAACACACTGCTGAAATGTGAGGCAAATCCGTAAGTGGCTGTCGGGTCTGGAAGTAAAAGGCATGTGTAACAGTTAACGGTTGTTCCATTTAACACCAGTTTTGAAGCTATTCAATGCCATGTTTCACCACGTTTAGGTCGCCAGTCTTTATCGTCCTGTCTGCTCCCTCTCTCTTTCTCCCTATATTATAGTATGAAGGTGATGGCTCTGTCTGAAGCCCTCAACATGTCCTTGTTCAATGTTCCTCAGCCTCTTCACCACCACTACTCTGTGTTTCTGTTCTCTGCAGCTTGTCACCACAGCTGTCATCTTATTTCGGGAGCTCTGACTGCTCATGATTCTGCTGGTTTGGACCCTCATCTTAGTTTTTTTTCCACAGCTAGATACATTTCTAGGGAAAAAAATGTTGTTTGTATTTGGACAAACCAAATAACTTCCTTATATATGCAGAAATATTAGGGGTCACTTGAAGGTGGGCCTTTCTAGAATACAGGTGGTGTAAACAGCAGCTGCGATCATAACAGCAATTGTATAGAGGTATATGAAAAATTCATGTCGTATGGAAAACCAGTATACCGGATGAACCAGGATACTAGGATACTGCCCAGCACAAAAACACATACTGACTTGCAAGTCAAAAATGCGTGTGAGCTCCACTGTGGTACTTCCACAGATAAATCAGAATAATTCAAACCCTGGACATTGCCAGTATGACAGCAAATAAATATTTTAAACTGAATATTATTTGCTTGCATGTACATATAAGTATATGGGTGTGGATAAAGGTGTGTTCACATATGCTCAGGTAAAAAGGTCTGTTTCATTCTCACCTAATTAATAATGGAGGCTGGAGCCAGCTGACTAGCGGGAACGTCTCCACCCACAGCCTCGTACAGTCACTAACAATGTACATCCACAATATTTGTCATCACACTGCTGAATGCTAAACATGATTAAAGCATAGACTTCTGAGGTCTGATACTCTACAGTACACAGTGTGAGCAGTGTGAGGTTTAGTTAGGAAGACTTTCCTGTATCTGGCAGTTTATTTTAAAATGTGCAGAGATCTCATTAACAACTGGAGAGGTGTTGTGTTAGACGAGCAAAATTTAAAAGGCCACTGAACAAACAGTATCGAGGCACTGTAAATAATCTAGGATTGAAGGGTCTGAAGCATTAACCCATCCACACACCCTTTTAGAAATAATATATGTTTACATGGAAGTTGACAGGTGAACGTTTTGACATAGGAAATCTCCAAAATTTAGATATTATGAGATGCACATATCGGTGTAGTTCAGACTGAAAAATACAGCCTAGTCTGACCAGGTAGCACATGCAGATCTGGTCAAACTGGTAGACCATCCTCCTTATTCCTGATCATTTTTTTTAGCAGCTGCTCTCAGGCCAGACCAGGCTGGATGTTTTTGTCAGGGTGACACTGATTAATCGTTACTGTGGTACATAAAGGAGTTTGTCATCATTATGTCCTTGAACACAGCTCACTGGGCATTAAACCTGAATGGAGTGTTCCTGGGGGAGTTGGGTGCACACTCTCTCTCTCTCTCTCTCTCTCTCTCTCTCTCTCTCTCTCTCTCTCTCTCTGTGTGTGTGTGTGTGTGTGTGTGT
>JAOVVF010000002.1:11707846-11718854 GCA_028565595.1 Duopalatinus emarginatus | reverse complement strand
GTTTGCCTCCTTTCTGATGAGTTACAGCTGTTCATGTCCTGCATTCATTCTGATGGGTTTGTTCTCTTGCAACAGGAAATGCAGACCACACATGTCTAGAGATGCCAAATTATGATCACACCTTAGAATATAACAGAATTGTGGACTGTTTAACAGGGAAGTATGGGTTTCACTGCCTACAGAATATTTCCACGAACTCATGAAGTCCATGCCCTGCAGGAGAGCTACCAAGTATTAGACTGGTTTACCACTAGCATTGCATAGCATCCCTGATGTGTTTGATAACATTAAGAGAGGTTTGTAGATGTACCGGGGTCCCCATTAAATGCCAGCTAACAAACCCCATACTATCACGGAACTACGACCTGCAACAGTTTTCCTTGCACCTTGAGTGTTTTTTTTTAAAAACATTCGAGGGTGTGCGTTACTGCCTTTGGCTCACGTCTGCTTCATCATTCACTAACGATAACACACTCCCTCTCATGTTCCATTGCTTCATTATATTTGCAACACAGAATGTAGTATATATTTACATTTATGGCATTTAGCAGACGCTCTTATCCACAGCAACTTACAAAGTGCATAGTCTTTAACTGGGAATATTCAAAGTAGACCCTGGTAGACCCAAAATCAAAGTACTTTGAGCTAGGATATTGCCAGAAATGAGCCCATCGATACTCAACACAAAACAGTAGTAATGTTGCTTGGACTTTTAGCTTATGTGGCTTTCTTGTGCATCTCAGTAGAGGCATACTGTGTCCGGTCATTTCCACAACTGTGGAACAACTTATTGACGTCTCCTGATGACATATACTGTAGTACAGTATACACGGACACAGCAGACACATGGCTTTCTTTCTTTTCATTGCCTGTTGACAGGCCTTTACATATGAGGTGTTGAACAAAAGCAAAATAACATTCAGAAATCGCTCGCTTTTATGTAAAATACGTGTGAGTATTTTACGTGTGGATACTTTCATGTTTCTTGTGAAAGCGGCGTAGTCCTGATGGCACCCTCTAGCAGTGATTTTATCATATGTTCGGTTTTTAATGTCTGGTAGTCTTTTACACTCTGGGTAAATTGTGTACAAGACAGAACAAGACAATTATTACCCAAAAAAGAAACATCCCAGATAATACAGGATGAACGGCAAACCTAGCAATGAATAACTCAAGTTTCATACATGGTACAACTTTCAGTGAAATGCTTTTGACTGCCTGTCCACATAAGTAGTTGTACCATAAAATAAAATAAAATCAAGTAAAATATTGTTATAAACATAGAAATACACATCTAAGGTGACTAATTAGAAAGAAAATGAATGCGCACTGTGTGTAGAGGTTTGTGTGCGCAAAATGCAGAGAGATGTGTAACCAATGTCGTTGTCCGTGGCAGTTGTTGCCAGTGAAGCTATTGCTGATTTGATGTGTGTGAAAGTGTGGTGGTGTCTCTGTCAGAGAGTCTGTGTGTGCATTGTGTCTAGTGACTCCCTGTCCTCATTCAGGGCCTGGTGGCTTGCAGGAAGAATCCTCACCCTTATTCTCTCCGTGTTCGCCTTCAGGATGATATTTTACATGAGGTGGTAAAATGTACACACTTGTACACAGTTGTTTAGTATTTAACACCAGCACCCTTGTTTACAAAGGGTGGAAGCCACAGACTTCCCTCATCTGCACATAAATATATATAATATCAATAATAGCAGGAAGAAAAAACAGAATCTGTTAGTTCTGCCTACATATACAAAATTCCCAGCCCACTATGAGCAAGCTTCTGTTTAGATCCTTAACACACAAAATTGTCATAAAACACCAGCAAAGTCAACAGTACAAGAGGCGCAGCCATATCCATAAATTACTATATTTACACGCGCTCGCTGCCTACGTGCGACGTGTCTGACAGTGTGAAGGAGAAGTCTGGCCTTTTACAGTGCAAAGCTCTTTGCCATCAGCACAAACAACAGGAGGCGAGCACAGGGCTTGTGTAAACACAATTGGGGGAAATGATTTCGATAGTATAAGTTATACTCTTGTCCTGTCGAGCCTCCAGAGATAGGATATAAGACAGGAGCGGACGATGTTTGGGAAGAGAACGGTGCGCAGAGAATGAATGAGTCATATGGAAGAAAGCCTGCTCAGACTCACTCACTTTCTCCGTATAGAGCCACTTATCACGCCACAGGACCTCTTATTGTCGACACAGCTGGAACACACAGCATGAGCACGAATACAAACATGGCATTCTTTGTGATGACCTATATCTGTCTAAGGTCTAAAAGAACTCATTTTTTAACACTCAAATAGCCAACAGCTATAAAGTAAAGCTTTGACTGATAGACAGCTACAAACTGTCATCATCACTTAATTGACAGAGAGTAGCCGTTAAGAAACCAGTCCTGGGAAAAGAAGATCCCTGGTTTGATCCCTATAACCGACAAGACTCGACTGAAGTGCCCTTGAGCAAGGCATCTAACCCCCCTAACTGCTCCCCAGGTGCTGCAAGCAGTTCCCACTGCTCTGGGCATGTGTGCTCAAAGCCTACTAGTGTGTGTTCACTAGTGTGTGTGTGTGTGTGTGTGTGTGTGTGTGTGTCTTTAACTGCACGAATGAATCAAATGTAAAAGTCAATTTCACTTCACATTGTTTAAAAGAGTTGTTCATTTTAATGCCAAAAACAGTGCTGACAAGAGGAACACTGTGTTTATTTACTCTCTCAGCTTCACACACTGAGGCTTGTCTGAGATTTGCATAATCATTTGCTAAGTATAATGCGATTCGCATGACAAATTTGAAAGGTTAGGCTTAACATACTTAACATAACACCTAGAAAACGCAGGCATGATAACGACATGTGCGAGAGGAATGAAAAGCATACAGATGATTTAGTTACATAACCATCTGCCATGTGTGATCAGATGGAAAGTAAAGGACTCACAGAATGCTTACAGACAAATACAGTCTGTGCCAGATCAGGATTCCTCTTTCTGGAAAACCACAATGTGGACCAACACTTATACATCAATGGGTGACAAATTAAAGGAAAAAGCAGCATAGTGTGTCAAGCATGTTCAGCTACAATATGAGCCACCAGGTACTGCTTCAGTCTATCTTTATTTCGGTCACATATACATATTCCAGTTTTAGGGGAATATAAGCAGGGTCAGCCATGATACAGTGACTCTTGAGAGAGGGTTAAGGCCCAAGAGAGGGTTAAGGATCTTGCTCAAGGGCTCAACAGGGCCAGCCTGGTGGTGCCTGGGCTTGCACCTCTGACCTTCTGATCAGTAACCCAATCTTAACTGATGAGCCACGACTGCCCGCTTCAGGATACAGTCTACAGGTGCTTTTCACAGTTTAGACATTAAGTTGAACTCTGGTGCATTTCCTTCCTCAGGCAAGTGTGAAGACAACAAACATCTTGTTTATCGGTCAAAATTGCTGGGTGGTCTCTGTCTGTTTCTGAGCAAAGTGTTGACTGTGACAAAGATGTGATTTGACCCTGAATTACAGACCATCAAGTACAGGAAGTGAATCCAACATGCCGTGTATTTAGGGTCAATGTCAAGGAAGGCACAAGTTACTAAACTAAACTAAAAAGTGAGAAGTGTGCAGAGGTGCAGCAGTACAGAAAATGCGAGTTTGTTCTGGATATCTGGCTTAACGCACAAAGATTATGAGAAAACAACTAAAATGAATGCGATACACAAAACTTTATACCACCTGTTACATGTCCATCTGACAATGGACAATCCACACTAGAACTGTGAACTGGACAATGCTGTTCTGTCTCTTTGGTCCTGTTTTAGTAACTGTACTGTTTTGTGCTGTCCACTTTATTTAGCCCTGAGGTATTATTTATAGTAAACTTTAGTTTTATTTATAGTGTTATAGTTATATTTATAGATTTATAGTAAAACTAATTGACCTGATTCAGATATGCGCAGGTCAAATAGTCACATATGTGAATATACTGAGGCTAAGTTTACAAAAACAAACAAACAAACAAAACTTAATGACAACTAAAATAGTGTAAATCTGAAACTGAAACTACGTATTTAAAAAAAATGGAAAATTGTTAACGTATCGTGAAAACTACAAATGTACCACTGCGATGGTAATAAGAAGAGAAACAAGTGAACAGTTGCAATAACTGACCACCAGGATGTGATATAAAACTGGCGTTTACTCTAGAGACTCGAAGACGTATCTCACTCTAAAAATTTTGTCTGGTCCTTCCTGAATCGGGATAATTCGGATATTCGAATGATTTGGATATTTGGAGTTTAGATAATAGGAGTTTTAGTTTCTTATCTAGTTCTGGGTAGTCTCATGTAGATTTATGTAGCACCATGGTCCGCGAAGTACATTTCATTGAGTACTGTAGCAGCTGTATACAGATACAATGACAGTCACATGACTTTCTAATCTAGCTGAAAAGTTAGTAAGCTCCAGCACTGTGCTTGTATTCAGTTGATTCTTTTCATGCCACTGTATTTCCAACTAATGAATAAAACATTACGAGTTTTAGCAGTAAACGATTATCCCTTCCCAGTTTTTCTAAACTAAACTTTGTTTGAGTGTAGTGTGATACAAAACCAAACCAAAAGTCTCTGGAACTCTACTGGATGAATGAAGACCATTAAAATCTCTCAGCTAGTGTTTTAATAAAGGTGCTGTAAAGCCCTGTCAAACACGCCAGTCTAAAATCTCCCATTGTCATTCAACTGGTTAAGAATATCAGGTGACTGTGAAAGCCTTAGCATATGATTTACATCATTTTCATACCTATTAGACTACTCAGTGAGCCCAAATGCCTTAACGTGCATGAAGAGGAGTCTTCCTGGATGAGACTATCAGCATAGAAATGTTTCATCATCAGATAAAGGCGATCTGTTACAGTAACTTTATATGGGCATGCAGTTCCCTTTCCCTCTAAGGAAATGTCTCTATGCCAAGTGAATGCCCCTAAAGGGCATAAAAAAACCCAGTTTTTCATTTACTCTGTACCCCATATGTACTGTACTGTCTAATTTAGCTTAAGTTTGACATATCTACAGCTCTTTTCAAAAGGTTCCTGTTAAAAAAGCCACATGTTTTAGAGAAGTCAATCTTATACACATCTCAAGTTGCATCAGATACTGCAACTGAACTAGATAAAAAAAAAAAAAAGGCATTGGCTATACCTTGCATGCGGGCCTCTATTGAGTGGACCAGCTGGTAGGACTTGCAGCGGTCGAGCAGAGTCCTGATGGCTGGGAGGGGATCCAGCACTATGGTCTCAGGGTGAGCATCTATGTAGTCCTGCAAATCCAGGGGAAAAGGTTACATTCCTCAAACACATTGGCTTTATCTACCTATAAATTATATTAGAGCATGAATGCAGAAGACTATGGTCGCGCACACACACACACACACACACCTACACACACATACACACACATACACACACACATACACAGGGCTTGGTTACATCACTCACACTGAGCACAAAGCTGTCAGATCTGCTTGAGCTTCTTTTACGTACATAATGTCCTTTTTAAGTCTTTTCGCACTTTCGATGCTCACAAATAACTATAACTGAGATCTGAAGAAACTGTAGTGATTATGAAGCGTCTGTAACCTTTTCACTTTCCCCTTTTAAAACTCTTACCAGTGTATATCTCTTCACCATCTCCCCAAACCTTCAAACATGCACGTAAATGTGCTGTTCATGCATGTCTCCTGTCAGCAGGAGCATCAGCATGTGAACAGGAATGTGCAGCACAGATCTTGCCAGCACAGATCCAAAGCAAGAGAAGTGTTATGTAAGGCAATCACAGAGTGCACTGAAGAAGAAGCAGCCTTCATGTCTTGTACACATTGGAAAATACAGCTGAAATACAAGGCCTACAACAGTGGGCAGCTTGGTGTTGCTGAGGCTTGAACCCCTGACCTTCTGATCAGTAACACAGAGCCTTAACTGGTGAGCAACCACTGTCTAATTCTACACATATAACTAGTTTTAAATATATATATATGGCCCTGCGATTCACCTGTAGCTCATGTTGAGGCTTGTCGCGCGTTGCTTCAGTAAAAGTAAGGCTGTGTCCGAAATCGCATACTTAAGACATCCGGGAACCTTTCACATACTACCTGTTATGTACTAGGTATTTGGATACACTATATCGTGTTGCATACTAACTAGTATGGGAGTATGGCATTTCGGACACAGCCTAAGTTTGAGTTATGGTGACAGATGCGTTTAACGGGAAGTTTCATTTCATTTGTGTTTTGTATGTTCAGTACTGCCTAGTATGTAAGTGAATTCGCCATTTGAATTGTAACATTTCACTTTAAAGCCATATTCATTTACATAGATTTAAAAAAATGTGATTAATTGCGATTAACTATATGAAATTCTGAGATTAATCGCGATTAACATTTTTTTTTCGTTTGACAGCCCTAATATATACACATATACACATACACACACACACTGAAGTGCCAAAAAACTGGTATAGACTGTAAAACAACAGAATGGTGGTGGCTCTATAATGGTTTAACATTTCTGTCGAGTTACACCAGTTCTTCATGTCCTGCATTCTAACAAGACAATGCACAACCATACGCCAAATTGTGGTTAGAGGAAAACTCATCCGAGTTTGAGGTTTTGCCATTCACACCTAAATCACCAGATCATCTGGGATGCCATGCAACCTGCTGTAGAACCCAGAAATCCTACACCTCAGAATACAACAGAATTGTGGGCCGTTCTGCAGGAAGTGTGGTGTTCATTACCTACAGAATATTTCTCCAAGATCAAGAAGTCAATGCCCCATCTAGGACCTGCAAAGTATTAAACTGGTGTACCAGTTTTAAAAATCATATGAATTGGAGTTGTTGGTCCTTTATGAAAGACTGTTCCTCCTCAACTGCGTTACTTCTCTATTCACTTTATTTACACATGCGGACAAGCGCACACACACAATGGAAGTCATTATCTAAAAGGGGAAAGAAGACTGACCTCCTAGTGCTCATAACTGTGTAAACATGTCACCTTCCAAAGAGGTACAGAATTTTCTAATCAAAATGTAAGTAAATTGCAGGTTTTAATTATTTTTAATAATTTAAAAAATACAGTGAGTTTGTTACAAAATGTCTCAAATACATTTTACAAATACACCGAATTAAAGCAATACTAATACTAAATTGGTGGGAAGCTAGTAAATACAAGTCAGCTGAAATACGTAACACTTATGACTAACAGGAATGACTGAAGAGTTTCCTTGAAATTCCATGTTTCTGTTCTTAGTAATACTGGGCATGTAGGAGTGTTCGGTCACCACCCATCATTCATCAGCATCATCCAGCAGTTGGCATGCTATCCAGCTGCTGCCAACCTTTTTAGACTGTCTGAAGATCTAAGTACATTTAGATTTAGAGAACCAGCCGAGTGGTACAGTCTCGGGAGATGTGCAGAAACTCGAGGAAAGCCCTGCTATTGATCCTGCGGTCTGGTTCATACAGCATTCTCTGAGATTATACCAGAGGAATCTCTCTTCTCTTTAACTAGGACTATGTGGTCCTAGTTTATGATCATAAGGTTTATGATCGTACAGAATAAACAGATATGCATTCTGGCAGGTTTGTTATAGCTGACCAGCTAACAGAAATTCAAAGACAAGCTATTGGATACCTTTACTTAGTGCCTGCCGACTTTGACATTTGGACTGATGCAGATACAGATGAGCCTATGCAAAATATATAGGCTGGTGGTGGCTCCATAATGGTAGGGGGTTTGTTTAGCTGGCATTCCATGTGACCCTTGGTACGTCTACAAAGTTGAATGTGTCTGTCCTTTCTGCAAGTTACACCCATTTATGTCCTGGTTTTATTCTGATGAGTTTGGCCACTTCCAAAAAGACAATGCCCCACCAAAAAAGACACCAAATTATGGTAAGAGGACCACTCACGTAAAAGCAGAGGAACATCAAAAGTAAGGCATTTACAAGCTGGGGGATGTTAAATATTTAAAATCTGATACTATTTCGTGAATTATCATGTGATCTGTGTGGTGTTTGGACACGTTGAGGAACTTACACAATGGGTTGAGCAAAGAGTCGACTCACGGATCGAATCTTAACACTGGATTATACTTTAGAAGCATGTTTATGACTGAAAACTGAGGAATAATGCAGTAAATGTGTCACAGAAAGTTACTTTGAGTGAAACTTTGAAAGAGTTTCACTGAGTGCTTTCCACAATGGATTAATCACGGATCCCTCACCGGCGAACGATGACGCTGCTATTTTTAGCTGTGAAGACGACAAGGTGTGATTTTTGTGTCAGACACTGCACCGGGGGCAAATTTGGTTAAATGAAAATTACTGCTACACTCACCGTGTTCTGTATGATATAGCCAAGTTGAATATTTCAGATCCACAGCCATGTGCAAACACACTGGTAGCCGTGATAAAAAAAAAAGAAACTGAGCATACTTCATATACAGGGTTTCTTGTATGGGGGTTGGGGGTGTGATGTCGTCCCCCTTACATGGTGCCTTACCTATGAAGCACTGCGGGAAACCCTGACCTATCTGAGCTTGGGGTTCAGCACAGAAACCATTCTGGACTGTTCTGCAGAAAGTATGTTTATTACCTACAGAATATTTCCACAAGCTCATGGAGTCCAGGCTCCATAGAGGACCTACCAATACCAATATCTTGCCTCATTGTGTGATTTGTTGTGCTCAAATTTTCTCACTTCTTATATACAACATGCTCAGAATAAAATAGGGATTAGTTATGACTTCGGTTTGAGCCAACTTTCCTCTTCCTGATCCAAACTCTGGTCGTCCACTAACAGTTAGGATCAGTGCCACACAGTCTCTCTCCCTTTCTGAACCCTCTCACGCGCAAAGATTTATACTTTGCGATAGGTCTCAGTGAAGCAGGGCAAGCATCCACTTCCTTATATGTTCATAAATGTAGCAGCATCCAGTTGTGTGATGCATGATTAATGGGCCCTAAGTGTTACCTAGAACTTACAGCGCAGGCCAGACCTAAGCGACACAGCTGTGGAGCTTTCTATCCAATCTACGCTGCAAGTTCTGTATGTATTTCTGGCACATCATCCACACAGCACTTTATTTTGGCACAAAACATTAACTCACGCATACGCGACATACCCGAGTATCATTACTATACAAACTCTTTGTATACTCTTTGCAGACGACATGATCAAAATATTGCTGTAGGTTCTGATTCTATAAACACACAGAGCATCACAAGACGTGCACAAGAGGAAGCATTCAAGTGTTCGTCATATCGTTAGAAAATTGTGAGTTACTTCAAATCCTGAAGATGCCATAGCCAGAGCCTATTAAGCAATATTTGCTATTTGCTGTAGGAGTAATAACATTACTCGTTGTCCTGTCAATTACACTGACGCTGGCCAGTCATGGTCATCACGTACGTGAAAGAGGAAAGAGCGTTGTTATGTCGCTGTGTGAAGGAGCATGTACTGCCCAATAAAACGTAGTATTCGGCTGGCCTCATGTGTCTCACAAGCTAATATAGCTTCTGTGTGTATGTCAGGATGTCATGTGCAGATGCTCATAAAGTTTTCATACACGCATTTAACGTGAGCAAACCAGAATATACTAATTTACATAGTGATAAACAGCTGAAAAACACCACAAGCTCTATGTTTCGCTGTAGTAACAATAACTAGAACATAACAGACATAATAATATTTTCAGTTAAACATTAATATTATACATTATTTAAATTAAACCAATAGGAAAAATGTCACATCTCATTAAAACATTCATGCCAAAAACATGCATAGTTAGCTTGTTGGGGGGGCTGCACGCTTTGAATGCCACGATTACCCATGATCCCCCTTTCTACATTGAGAAGTATAAATAGGCTTTTGGCCTTTTCTCTCTGGTTGGTAGATGCTATAAGATATAGAGCTGGTAGGATGGTGGAAATTAGCAGGTGATGAAGTTGAGGAGAAAATCACAACGAGGGGAAAAAAAAAAACCACACACTCACATGCTTCACATCTCATGCAGCTAGTGTGGATTAAAATGCTGTTACAAATGAAAACTTGACACAAGAAACTGGTGTGACTCTAATCTCTCTTCTTACTCCCCACACACACACTAAATATGGAAAATTATAACAAAGCAGAACGGTGTTTGTATTTTGGCTAGTTCTCACCTGCACACGCTGAACCAGTAACAGGGACTGTGTGTCGTTCTGATCTGCCTCCAGGATCAGATCCGTCAGCTTGTGGATGATGACGTCTAATGGGCCCTGCTCCTCCAGAGGCTGGCTCAGGTCAAGCTGTAGACAAAGAGGGAGACCGTGGCTTAACTAATGCTGAACATCTTTAGCAAAAAGACCTGGATTTCACATTACCACATCATCATCAGCTGATCCTGTGACATTTACTTCTTTGCAAGCGAGGCCGATATTTTTTTTACGATGACATTCACGATGGTCTTGTATGAGCTACTCTGCTTATGCTGCAGTTTCTGGTCTGATGCGTCTAATAAAAAAAGAATCTATCAACAAGGGCATCTAGATTCGATTCACAACTGTAGAGGTGTTAGCATTTAGACTGCATGCATAATAATAGTGCAGATGGCACTCGATGGCTGGAACAGAGATAAGAAGAGCTAGAAAACTGAAACGCACACTGGGTTTATTGGGCAGTGTTGAACTGCTCAATAAAATGGGTCACACATATTGCTAGAGATACAATACAAGGGATATTGCACTAGAATTCCCCTAAGCCTGCTGTAGTAAGGTTAAGTCACTCATTGACCCAGAGGTACTAGGGGGAAATAACAGATGGGCGTGACTCATTCAGTCTAAGCCGCCAATATCGAGGGAAATGTTTGAGAAGAATCCCTAACGTACTGTTTATAGACAGATAAAAAGATAGATACAACTTTATTCACTGCTCCATACAAGCACAAGGCAAAAAATGCAGTTAGCATTTATAATGCTATTGCTAC
>JAOVVF010000002.1:11663459-11707746 GCA_028565595.1 Duopalatinus emarginatus | reverse complement strand
ACACCTAAATTAAAAATTATTATATATATATATATATTATATTCAGAGTTACACCTGTTCATGTCCTGCATGCATTCTGTTGGGTTTGGCCTTCTCAGGAGACAATGCACCACCACACACTTCTAGAGACGCCAAATTATGGGTAGAGGAACACTCATCTGAGTTTGGGGTTCCAACTGGGATGTCATGCAATCCTACACATCAGAGTACAACAGAATTGTGGACTGTTCTGCAATAAGTGTGGGGTTCACTGCTAAGCTTATACAGTCCATGCCCCGTAGGGTCCTGGTACCAACTATTAGACTAGTGTACCGATTTTTCTGGAACTTCAATGTACATATACATACACAATGTAACAGTTGTGATTTTATATTCATATTTATTATATGCATACTTACTTACATATTAATAAGCGTAATATACATAAAGATATAATACTTAAATGAATGGGTTGTATAAATCTATAAAGTATAGAACATTGCTGTATGTAATATATACATTTTATTACCATACAGAATGAATATGTACAGTGGTTCAGCATTGGGTGTCCAGCGAGTATAGATTGTGCTAGATTAGTCCAGTGTGTGCAATGTGGGTGGTAGTTGTACTAATTTAGTGTGGAGTGTAGTCAAATGTAGGATAGTTGCTTCTGAGTGTAGTGAGGAGTTCAGTAGGGTGATAGACAGTGGGAAGAAGCCGTTTTGGAGCCAAGTGGTTCAGAAAAGTAAAACAGCCAGATAATAATAATAATACTTATAACTAAGCAAACGACTGAGCTTGAACACTTGAGAAAACAATACTACACTTGGATCTTGTGCAAATGCACACTAGGGAAGGTCACAGTAATACAGAAACACTCATCCTGCTCCTTTAAAACGTTTTTTTTTTTTTCATAAAGAGCCATTACAGTGCAAATCGTGAACGCCTGTGACTCTGAGCTTTAATGCTGATGTGTTGACAGGCTGTTGTTCACAGTGCTCTCGTGTGCTAATAATCTCCTTGTTACATCATTCAGAAGGACCAGCTCGAGATCCAAAGCGCATGTGAAGTGGAGAGAACACAAATATACACACACACACTTTTCTGCTTTGACAGTACACACGCACACTGCACACAGTCTAATCTGCTCTCCTTTCTGATCTGCGCTAAATGTAAAGGCTCTTATGTAATAACTGAATAACTGGATTTGAAGTGGCGGCGCGTACGAGACGTTTGTCAGCGCTCTCAATTTGGTGGCATTAACTGTGAACATGAGGCCGTGCTTGCTCACGTAGACACTGCTGATGATTTAATTATGTAACAGATGACACAGAGGGCAACCTGACACACCATGTGACAAAACAGCAATATCCGTAAGCACCGAGTCTCTCCGGCTCTCCCTATTCCCTTCATCAGTAAACACAGTGGTATTACAGTCATCTTTGGGAGGATGTAATCAGCCTTTGCTTAGGGATATCACATACAATTCCCCACCATAGCATTTATACAATAATTGATGAGCATGAGTATGAGATGACTGTCTGTTGCATTGCATTATTGTCTCTTCTTCTGCAGTTATATCCCAAAATAAACACATCCATCAATAGCGTTACTACAAACAGAGAAATAATATGCCTATGAAAAGGTCCAGAACCAGATGGAGTGCAAGTGCATGTTATCTGATGAGTCATTCGCCCTCTCAGAAAGACGCTGCGGAGGAAGCCGTGGCCACCAAGGGCTCGGAAATAAATTCATGGAAAACTGAAAAACTTAAACAATGACTCATATGACTTTGGAAAGCTCTGGAGCCAAATACGGTCAGGCTGCAGCCTTGATGTCCTTACAATGCTAATAAAAATAAAAACTTTTTAAAAACATAATTCGTTTAAAAACACACAGTCAGCCTCCAAAGATCGCTCTCGTCACATCTTTCTATCTATCTAACCTTCATCTGTTATAACATGAGGGGGTAATTTATGTCCTGATGTCCAAAATTACACAGGGACAGAAACCATGTAGGAGGAGAGGTGGAAAAAAAAAGTCCTGTCTGTGCTGACGTCATTGGTCTTTAATGTTTCCCTTCATAAAATATTAACACACTGAGCCTGCATTCATATTTTATGAGCCCATATTAGCAAATACGAATAATCTGCAGTCCAGTGATGGATAGACCGACAGATATTACCCAGCAGCATGTGATGAAAACTAAACAAACCTAACCGGACAATAAGATCTAATGAAAAGAGCTTGTGCTTGGAGTGATCAAATCATTACTCTACTCTATACTGCAATCGACAGTCGATTTAACTGCCAGAAGCAGCAACAAATGGGTGTATTTCCTGGGACTTCCTGTGGGTTTCTACAAAAAGTCATACAGTGAAATATACTCACAAAAACAGAAAGATAGAAAAACAAATAAAAACAGAAAGATAGAAAGATAAACTGGGGGTCCAAAAGTCTAAGACTGAATTGAAAATTTTGGATTATTTTTGTATAATAGTATAAAAATGTATAAAGATTATTTATGTATAATATCTCATCTATTAAAGCATGAGTTCAGAAAGTTGATCTAAAATGGATCATTTATTCTTTGAAGGCTTATCACCATGTTTCACTTCTACCGAGTACATACAAGGCAGGATAAGGTTGTGTTTTTATCAAATTTTGTTCTCTGTCCTTGATTTTTCATGTGTGTTTTTACTTTTATGCCTCCATATGAACTGATTTTTTTTCAGGTTTGACATACCATCCAAGGCATGGATGCTCATTGTCTTTCTCTTTGGTACCATGGGCTATTATGGTCAGGATATGTTTCTTGGTTGTAGGTATTTGGCAGATTTTGCATACAAGGGGTACTTCTCCCCTTAATAAATGTGTCAAATGAGTATGGCCAACATAGCATCTGGGGTACACCACTTGGTCTTCCTGTATACTTAGGTTTGTTAATGCTGTTACATTTTGTGTTTAGTTTGGACTAGAAATGGAAGGATCGATTAGCTATGTGTCGGTATTGGACGTTTTTTTAACCAAACGTGATTGACAATTGGCCAACATTTCACTAACTTTGCCAATTCTGAGAGTTGATGAATGAATTGCAAATAAGGAGACATATTTAGTGTGGTAAGGATTGCTGTAGCCCTGAATGAACCCCATTTCTTAGTCAAAAGTTAAAGAGTCGGGATTTCCATCTAGGCCCTTACAGTTTTCTTTTGACTAAGAAATGGAGTATCTTTTGACTAAGGGACAACAGTGGGTCTCCTGAATAGCTAAAGAAATTTTTTCACTGAAGTTATGGTCAACAAAATTTGTACAAAATAATATAAATTGTTGTATTAAATTAGACAAAAGGATAAAATTAGAAGCATTTTTTAATTGTGCTTTTAGACTTTTGTACTCTGCTTTGTGTATAAACCATAAAATCAGAAATCTGCTTGTAAAGTTCTGCATTTTGTTCTGAGGTGGCACTCAACTGATACGGGGAAGGAAATTACCAAGAGAAGAATGATGCAATTCATACCGTGGGGAACCTACTACAGCACTGCTATATCGGTAGTCTTTCTTTAAATAAAAAAATAAAAGAATGGAAACAAACTAAAGGGCAAACAAACGATCAGGAACACAGATAATGAATTCCTCATGGGAAATACCTTTGTTGTTCCCACATTAAAATAGCTGTCGGTCTATATTTTCTTGTGGGAAAGGTCAGTCATAAGTTATTCGCAAGCAATGACATCATCAAAAAAAAAAAAAACTGACCTCCACAGTTCAGCTATGCCATCAAAAGCAGATGTGCTGACGGTCAGAAAGACGGGACATAAACTGGTTCCACAGCTACAGACACGAAGACACTGAGCAGATGAGGAATGCTACAGATATCCTCGTTACATGACTTGAAAATTATTCACATCTCTCAGAGGCTAAGGTGAACTGATGTGTCTCTATGTACACAGACGAATCCAAGGCCAGATGATTGGTGCTGCTTGTATAAAGAGCTGATTAGTCCAAGTCAGGGTCTGTGCAGTGTCTTTGAGAAATCCCTGATGAAAAGTGTGCACCTTTAAAATGGAATCTGTCTGTGCAGTGTTAGGGTTTCAGCCAGTACAGGAGATTATACGTTCGAGATGTTTAGGAAAGACAGTCATTTGGGTGATTATCAAGATGTCTCGCTGCCTGGTGAGGAAGTAAAAACCAAAAGGTTTCAGAGTTGCACAGTTTGGCAGCTTTAGTTTTAGATTCATATTTGAAGCATTGTAGAGTGTTAGATGCCATAACCATAAAAATAAACTGTTTACAAGAACTGTACGAAAAAAAGTCCTACTTTTAAACACACAGAAGGTTAAGCATGACTGTAAACCTTTCGACAACCTATAGAGACATGTGGTCTACAGTGAAGGTCACATTATGCACAAACATAAGTTATATAGAAGAGCTTGAAATTATGCAGGTCAACTTTGAGAAATAACGCAAGGGGAGGCTTCAGCGGGCATTGTGAAACCAACTTTGAAGAAAAAAATATTATTGTATATGAAAAAAATGCTTACCTGAACCACTTCTATGCCTCTTTTCCTAAAAGAGAGAAAAAATAAACAGACATTATGATATAATAATTGATCCACACAGCTGTAACATTTTAAATTAAGGGAGGGAAAAAACTGATTGCTGGCTGATCTGTTCAGACAATTTTTTCAAAATTCCATATACAAGAAAACCATATTAAAAAAATGACAAAATCAGACATTAGATCCCAGTCTATCTAGTCCATCAACCCTGATTTAAAAAAAAACCCCCAAAAAAAACCAAAAAAAAACATATGCACAGAAATCCAAAGAAAGCTACAAACCCTCTTCAAAGAGTTGTTTTAGAGAGTTGGGTTGGGCACTGCATTTTAATCCAGTTTGAAAGATTACAGTGTTTCATTCCACAGGCTGAAATCCCCGTACAAGTGTCGTCCATCAACTAGTACATTCGACCATACAATATTTCAGCTGCTTACTTTTTATAAACAGATAAATATCATCTGATGTCTGTCGCCGTAGCAACACAACAGCAAATAAAGACAGGAATCATGACTGGATATACACATACATATACATATATGTATATACATATATACATACACACACATACATATATGAAAAAAAACAAAAGAAACAGAAGAGAAGCTGACCTCTGTGTCAGAGTGCATTATGATGCATGACTCCTACTTGTCTCCAGAGTCAAACTGAAGTGGGATTTACTGATATTACTATAGGGTGGGCATGAAGTCTGAAAACGTAGGCAAATAAGTTTATTTTTAACAAATGACATTTTTAGTAAAGTTTCCATCATTAGTGCTGGAGATTTCAACATAGTTTGCGAAACTGATGGTGCAGTTCTACAGTGTCTCCGTTGACCAATAGCTAATGAATGATGAATAATATCGGTGATTTTCACTGAATAAACCTTCTCCTTTAGCATGTCTCATATTCTAAATTCTATATACTGTACACATATCTGTAGAAACAAGAAACAAATATAATAAATATATAAATAAATACATAGTGAATATTACTACCTAGTACCTATTAGATAACACTGATCCGACATAACATTAAAACATGGGTTATAAATCACATCTTATCTTGTTAGAATGGCATCTCTCAAGGGGTGAACTAAATTAGCCAGCAAGTGAACAGTCAGTTCTGAAACATGATGTGTTGAAAGATAATTAAAAAAAATGGACGTGTACGGATCTGAGCGACTTAACAAGGGCCAAACTGTGATGGCTAGATGACTATATCAGATCATTTCCAAAACAGCAGGTCTTGTGGGGTGGTCCTGGTATGCGACCTACCGAAAGTGGTCCAAGAAAGCATAACCAGCAAACCAGCGACTTCTCATGGATGCCCAAGACTCACTAATTTCATTTGGTTTAAAGTCCATGCCTTAATGGGTCTGAGTGGTTTCAGGGACTCTTCAGGTTTTATTGTTACAGCTGATCAGTGTCTACTTATTTACCAGATTTCTTTATATATCTAAGTTCAAATAATATAACCTCAAATGACTTGGTACGTCAGCCATGCTTTAGCATTTCAGCTATTCATTTTTATCCCATTTTCTCCTAATTTGCGCATTTGTCTATTTGCTTTCATTAGCCAACTTCCAGAGTGACATAAGAGGTACCAGCTGAAGAGGCTAAGAGCTAGCAGCGAAACATCTGCATTTTGTGAAGTCAGTTACATTAACTGTTCAAGCTGATGTTCTGGCTGTGTCACATGGCAGCTGACCAGTGTGATCTACCCACTTCCACATGACAAGTTCAGAGTCCCCATGACTGCTTAGTTTCACGCGGAGTCACGCCATCCATTTTAACCAGACCGCATAGCAAATTATTATGCAGTCTTGGACTCCTAATCAGGACTAGCTGTGTCATTATCTGGATTGGGTCTCCTCATGTAGTCCTCTGGACTTTTAGCAGTAAGCAGCAGACACAACCGGAGAGCAAAATAATAATAAGACATAGTTTCAGTGTGTCTGAGCATAGCCTCAGGCTACTTATATGTATCCATCTGGGAGTTACTTTAATCCAGTGTGACTAGTGAGGCAGTAAACAGTGCACGAATGAAGCAGAGAGCAGTTAAGGGCTTTACTCAGAAATACAAAAATGGTTCTCATGCAGAACTTTAAACACAGGGTTTCTACTGCCCCAGAGGACTAGAGCAAACTGAGATTTTTGTATTTACTGTTTCTTGTTCCTCTCAAAAGGTTTAAGAGTACCAACAGGTTATACCACTTGTTTTGCTCGCAATTCGTTGTTTTAGGTATTGTATGGATCATTTCTGGCAGTATCCTAGCTCAAAGTACCTTGAATTTGTGTCTATCAGCACTGGCTTTAAGTATACACTAAAACTGGTACACCAGTCGAATACTTGGTAGGTCCCCCACAGGCCATGAACTCCACAAGCCTGTGAAAATATTCTGTAGGTAGTGAACACCATACTTCCTGCATCAGTCCACAATTCTGTTGTAATTATATGTAAATGTAAGTCTGAACTACTAGACTTGACCTTGTCTAGTTCTAACAATTTTTAATGATGCTATTAAAGAGCCAAAAATGAAAAACACAATCTTTAATAAATATTTCTACGAGGCTGTACGTTTCTAAAAAGAACATGTTTTTCTCTTTAGAACTGAGTAACTATTAGAGCGAGAGGTCACGACAAGCATAAACCCGTCACTAATATGTTTGCTTACTCATAGCAGGGATGGGCAGAGCATAAAAATACACTTTCCACAGATTCCATAGAGCTATACAGGCTTGACTTTATAACCGTGGGCATGTATTTTCATGTAAATTAGCAAAACAATGTTCGGATTAAAGACATTTCAACACAAGCATAAAAGCTACCAGGCCATAATTAACCATTCTTAATATAACAACATACAGTTCATATTAACACTGTAGCAGCGCCTATATCAAACACATGAGGAGCTGCACCACTCTGATACCACAGAGCCTTCGTTTGACACACAAGTAACATTCAGATAACATTAACGTTCGTTAATAGCTAGTCCTTCCCAGCAGGATCAAGTACTGAACATGAGATTTCTGCCCTTGTGATTGGTGAAAGCGCCGCACACACAACAACCACCAAAGCTTCCTTGCTAATCCATCAAATGTTTGGTTAATACCAAGCTAAATGTTTAATGACTCCCAGCATTTATCCATTTCATCTCCCAGGCTGAGATGCAAGAGCTGCATTGAAAGCGCAACTTGATACCACACAGAAATATTCTACTTACTGAGTCTGACTACTGAACACTATCAGCACTCACAGAGAATTCAGTAAAGCTTCAGTGGTGGATCTTTAATCTTTCTTTTAGAAATAAATAAACGAGCAGCGGCTTAAATCGTCAATCATTATATGCTGTCAAGTATATAAATACACACGTAAATATTTCAATAATGTTTTTAATATTTAAACTTATAATGCCCGCAGGATTAAAACACCACACAACTATGTGTAACACAAACACCCATGTTTGAAGTAGAACAACTATACAGAAACTTGTGAAACTTGAAATTAGTCCTGGGTGTGCATTCGAATATCATCCATATTTGAATTTTACAATAGTGAGTCAAAAATGATCCGCACTCAGGTTATACCAAAGCTTCTGTTGGCTGCACTGCCTTATCAGTGCTTTCTGTACTAGATCTCTGTCTGCATGGTCACTGCTATGCAGGCTTGAATGTCAAGTTATTTGTAACTAAAAAGGAAAAAAAAGAAGATGTCTGCCCTAAGAGGACGAAGATTCATGTCTGATGAAGAGGTAATGGTGCATTCATGCCTCCCAGCTCAGCGTGATCTTTTTGACAAATGAACAAAGTGTACTGAAAAGCATATATTTTGACTCACCCTCAAATATTAAGGAGACATGTACAATTACTACTAGACACAGCCAATTTAAGAATAACAAGGGATCCCAAGTGACCTTGATTTCTTTATAGCATGCATATCTAACCATTTATCTAAACGTCCTACTGCACATCCACTGTTTCTGCCAGCTTAGTTTTATATGGTTTCAGCAGGGATTCCCACCATCAGCTGTCTGGGACAGGAGTGTAACACACATGAACTGAGCATTCAGTCTGTTCAGGGTTCAGTATGTTCTGTGCTTTCCTAGTTGCCCTGGCTACAAAGAAACTGTCTAAAACAGCTATTGGGTTAAGCTTTAGGGTTGTTTGTGTGTGTGTGTGTGTGTGTGTGTGTGTGTGTGTGTGTGTGTGTGTGTGAGAAAGAGAGGGAGACTGCATTCATGGTCAGTCTACCATGGCTTTCTCACCAATTTTATCAGATACCCTTTTCACACAATAGACCTCAACAAACAAAAGCCATTACTAAATAAAGTAAGACTGAACTCAAAAGTGAGTTTGAGTATGGAGCTCATGTTCATCATCTTAGTTTGTGATGTCACAAAACAATATCAACTTATTGAACCAATCAGGTTCAATATGCAAAATCAGAGTATTATGAGGTATGTAACAATATCTGGCATGTTAGACTAGCTAGAGTAGCTAATCTTAAGTATTATTCTGACAGGATAGGATAATTAATTTGTGAAGAGAGGATGCCAAGGAATATACACAGAATAGCCATAACAATAAAAGCGTCTGCCAATACCGCTCTAATTTTTCCAGTTACTCTGAAGGTGTGCCATGGTATCTGGTACAAAGACAAGCAACAGATCCTTCTGTGGATCTTCACCATGTCACTGGTTGTCCTTCCTTGGACCACTTTTAGTATGCATTAACCACTGTATACTGGATTCTTTGACCCAGTTGTCTAGACATCACAAATTTGCACCTTGTCAAAGTTACTCATATTCTTAAATTTGTTCATTTTTCCTGCTTCCGACACATCAACTTCAAGAACTGGCTGTTCACTTACTGCCTAGCATGTCCCACCCCTTGACAGATGGCAGTGTAATGAGAGAATCAGTGTTATTAATTCCACTGGTCAATGGTTTTATCATAGATATACACTAGTAATAATTACATTAGTTCACCTCTCAGTGTAAAATATTCAGTTATGCATGTTAATGAACAGTACTTTAATATTATACTCAGATATGGTCAGCTACTCATACCTTCTTGTGCTTCTGCCAGGTCTTTGCTCATATGATTGTAAACAATCACGATTTTTTTTGTTGTACTGTGTTTATTAGGAGCAATAACATCTCACAGCTCAGTGGTTAAGGTTTGATGATCGTGATCATAAGAACTACCAAAGACCACTCCTGGGTTCTTGAGTTAAACCACTAAAGATCTTCTGCTCAGCTGTTTGATTGGACATAACTCGGGCCCATCATTTCATTCATTTCATTTCACATATATATTCACTCTTGATAAAACGTGTCAGCCAGTTGAATAAATATAAAAACACCGGTTTTGAGGCTATGAGTTTGAGGCAGGACAAGAGAGCCAACTGTGTTAATCACAGCACTGTTCGCTTGATCACTTTAGCCTGTGTGGGTCAAAAGTACATGGGATATACTATTTAACACTGTCATCCAGTGACGGACAAAAGCTGACCGCTCACAGTGATCACATTGTTCTGACCCCTCCCCTTTCCCACACACTCTCCTTGTCTGTTTCTTAGTTAATCACAGGCGATGGCTGTTCTACACATTACATAACTATTCATTCAGCTGGAGACTGATACAGTGGGATACAGCTTGCAGTGTGAAACATAGTTAGTCTCACTCACAAACCTCCAAATGTGGGTTAAAGGAGCACTCTCGCTCTCTCTCTCTCCCTCTCTCACACACTCACACACACACTCAGAACACACACACGCACGAAGCCAGAACCTTTTGTCAAGCCAACAATTCTGTTTGCTCAGGTTTCAGTGGCCACAAAAAAACAGCACACAGCACTTCAGCACAAAACCCGCTTTTCACTTAGCTTTGTTATGCATACTCGGGTTTCCTTTACTCTCATTCTCTAAATGCTGACTAACGTGGTTCCTCTCTGGTGAAGCCAATCACCAGACATGACTGGAAATATAATACAATACACGACCCCAACAGAATACATGATGAGCCGGCAGTTAACCTATAAATACAAGCATGTTAGAAAATGTTCAAGGATTCAGTATAGACCTGTAGTGAAATATCTGCCGCAAAACAATCTTAAACAGGCTTTAGCATCAGGCTGATCTAGAACTCTAGAACTCTGGTTCTCAACATGAGGATAAAATGTAATAAAGTAGCTATTACTGGCCTAACTGATCGGTTTTGTATAACCAATATCAACATAAATCTACACTTCTTTAAAATACTGTAACCAGTTAATATTGTGGTTATGTAGTTCAGCAATAAGAAAGGGAGACTAATTGCTCTATATTTTTTTTTAAATGTTGATATATGTGACTCTCAACTGCTATTCTATCTGCTGCTAAAAGAGTGCCCTATTTTTACAACATAGCACTTAACAATGTCAGTATAGTATATAGTAAGGTGCTAAAAAAAAAGCGATTCTTTAAAGAATTGCAATTCCTAGTCCTGGCGATTCTGAACCGAGTCAAAATGCCCAAAAATTGATTTTAAAATGCGTTCAAGTTTTATTTTTTGCTGCTCCTACTCCCAAGCATAGTGCATATATTGCATTACGTGTCCACTTGGCCACAGTAGAAGAGGGCCGTCTAGGCCACTGTACAGCAAGCTAGTTATCCAGCGCCCTTGCTAGTGCACTCCATTTAGGCAAAATTATACAAAATATAAATGCAGTAATGCACTATGACTTTAAACTCTTATTAAAACTGCATTTTTTTTTTGTTAGTGGTTAATGCACTATATTAGACTGAAGTCTGTGTTTACTTTCGTATTAATATATTTTGAATTATTTGTTAGATAATTCTAAATTCTAGATTCTTTGATAGATTTTTTTTTTATTTAAGAAAAAGCCAGACAGTTAAGCTAACCTAATACTGGTCATTTAAGTTACAGAATGTTATGCACAATCCTATTTTTGGTATAAATATAAAATTATGCAAAAAAACAAAAAAAAAACACAAAAAAAAACGATACAGTAAGGAACCTAAAAGTCTTGTTTTAAATAAATGTTCTATTTGTTTAAATTGTCTTTTCGTCTGGTTAATCACATAATTTTAACAAAATGTATAGACCATTTGAATAATCGTTCCTGAATCAAAAATTGATTCTGAATCAAAACGTCGGCCTAAAAATCAGAATCGAATAACCAAACAATGAAAGATTTGCACCCCTAGTATATAGTATATAGAAGTGAGTTACAATGCTACATACAGAAAAAAGCAGCAGGTCCAAATGGTGTCAATGCAAAAGTACTGAAGGCTTGTACTGAACAGCTATGTGGCATCATTCAATACTTGAGGGTAACCATGGCCTTAAGGTTAGAGAACAAGTCCTGTGACCAGAAGGTGCTGGGTTCGATTACCGCAACGGACAAGACACGACTAACATGCTTTGACTAACATGCTTTGAGCATGGCACCTAACTGCCCCAACTGCTCACCAGGAGCTGTGGTTTGGGGCTGCCCCCCACTCCAGGCAAGTGTGTTCACATTCGTTACATTCGTTTGTGCGCAATCACAGTAGGCAAATAGTTCACTTTCACCTACACTGCACCTTATTGCTCTTCCTAATTTTTTTTGTTGCACTTGTCTTGCATTGTTGCACATACTTGCACTTTATGCAGTCTTGTGTAGGTGTGTTTTATGTAGCACCTTGGTCCTGGAGGAATGTTGTTTTGCTTCATTGTGTACTGTACACACTGTTAAACTGTACTTGACCTTACTATACGACTTTGTGCCAAGGTTTGTGCCACCTGGCCAAATTACATATTTAGTTGATTTTTTTAAGTCAAATAAAGCAAACATAACCATTGCAGCAAATTATGGTAAAGAACAATATTTTTCTTAATATATTAAAAGCATTATATATTTGTTGGATTTATATAATGTATTTATTAAATAAAAATAGAGTAATTGTGGCATGTGCAACAGTTCGAGTCAGTGCTCAGTAATACACCTATTGGCATACATCACTGACTGCAAATGCTGTCTTTATTAACAAGACTCTTAAAATGCTCATGTTAACCCATTCTTCTGTACAGAAGACTGTACTGAAGACTAGTTATGATATTCTCGAGCATCTACAAATTCCACCTACAGGTTTTTAATGATGTTCAACCCTTCAGAGCTGCACAAGTTTGCCTCTTTTTACTGACTGATATGTGGCTTTTGTGGCTAGAGAGTTTCATTTTTACTTTATCAGTCCAAGGCACTTGTTTTCAAAACGTCTCTGGCTTATCAAGTTCTTGTTTGGGTTATTCACGTTTGTGATGAGGCTGCAAATAAGGTTTTTGCTTCTGATGACTCTTCCATGCAGATCATATTTGTGCAAGCAACACTGCAGGTTTGAACAGTGCACCTTGACTCCTGTGTCAGCTAAATATTCTCACAGGTCCTTCCTGTCCTAATGGGGGGGGGGGGGCGTTTTGCCTAAATACGGCAGTTTTTTTCTGAAAGATGTCTTCCAGATCCGCCACTGACTTTCAGTGCCTTAATGACATTTCAGATAAGAAGAAACTGTGAACTTGGAGCACATGAGGCTGAAAGTAGAGAGTCAGAAGATTCCTAACCCTTAAGATCTTTTATTCCTAATGCCTGCCTATAAAGTCCTTATATTCCATACTTAAGCATGGGTTTATTAATTTCTGACTTTTATTTGCACATGCAACAATTGCAGCTTTTTCTCCTTTTACTTGATCAAATACAAGCAACTCCCTATTAAAATGAATGCATTTTTTTAAATAATTTGCCACAGTCATTTGTGATGAATTTTCACGTCATTTCATAAAGCAATAATTAGGCCAGAGGTGCTCAAATATATGCATTCAGCTGCATCATTTTCTAACTGACTAAAGATTATTGGATTTATAACATAAATGCTCGACAGTCATACATGGTCTTTACACTGTACCGAGTTCAAGGTTGCAAACAGTTTAATAACCTTTCAGCCAGGTAATAAAATTCAGACCTTATTACACTACACACCTTTAACAACACTTCACATGTAGCCGAATCCAACATGTTTTTAGTTAAAGCTTTGTATAAGGACTACAACATTCAACAGAACAGACCTGGCGTTGATAATAAGGCAAGCCACTGTATATAATGACTAATCCAACTGCACACTTTGTGCAAACTCCTCGTGTGAAGGTGACAAATGACACAATCCACCTCTAAAACGGTGTCATTTGTCAGTCGCTGATTAAATTATGTAATTTCTGTTATTAAACCAGATGAGACTTATTAATGCAGAATTATGAATCCTATTTCAACTTCTCTTCCTGTTACTTGCGATTCAGCTTCTCCCATTTATCTCATCATTAAGGTAATGATGAACAGTGACATTTAGTTGCCATTTATTAATGTGAAATTAAAGTAGCCTCTGGGTGTAGGCTGTATGTACAGGATGTTGGCTGATAATGATGCTGCCTTCACATGCTCCATTGATTTTGACCTCCAGTAGCGTTCTAACATAGCATGTCTGTGTAGAACAATATAAGGATTAGCTGTCTTTGCTCATTGTACAGACACTTAGGAAAAGAAGTAAATAAATAAAAGTAATGCAATTGAGACTTACAGAGGCGTCCATATAGTTTACTGAACTATAGTGTTACACACTATAATTCAGGTAGCACGTGAATGCAGCATAGAATTCTATATTAACGACAACCGGAGCAACAAGTCAACGGTTTCTCACTGAACCTGTGAGTGTAACAGGTTACACATGACAGCGCTTACCTGCACATGTCGGCGAAAGCCAGGAAATTGAGTTTCTTCATTTTCTTCTCGCTGAGCCAGTAGCCCACACGTTTACCCCGCAAAAACGTCTGCATGTCTCTGCCTCCTCGTCCAGACGAGCCTCTGACTCGAAGTTAGGTGCTTTACAGGAAACCGTTCACTTACACACACAACCCTGACAAGACAGGACAGGACAAGACAGGACAGAATTAATTAGCTAGTTTAACTACAGCAAGACAGACCAATGTACAGCCTAGCGTGGTATAACGGTCACTTTATAACGGTCACCGTTAGAAATGGTCCCGAGTTTAACACTAACCCAATCAGTGCTGTGTGGTACAGTGAGGATGCTCGGGTTCAATGCTAACCCTGATCACTACCAGCCATGATGATGGAGTAATATAAGTTCCATAAAGGGATAAACATTAGGTATGTTAGCTACACATCCTGTCCTTTTGGGCTGTTAGGTCAATTTGTCACCTCAAATGTCGGCTGGCTAACTTGTTTTCGTCCCAAACCTATTATACACAGATAGCGTAGCTAGCTAGTGTAGCAGCGCCACAACGCACCGCTCTGTTGATCCTAGAAGGCGTTCAAAGTCCCGATGGGACTGCAGACCGCGTTAGAAATGAACACTGTGTTTTACACGCTGCATTCAACACCACTGGGCCAGCTTTGTGACGGAAATCAGCTAAACTCAGTGCAGCTCAGTTCACAGTTCTGTTGCCTACCGAGCTAGCTAGCGAAGACATCTCCCATTCCGTCCGATTAAGCCGCCGGGTTAGCTCCTGGAAGAGTGTCGGTGATCCTGCATGATGTTTCCAGGTGGAGGTTGTAATCATGTGCGTTCAGACGGAACAGATCGTGAAATATGAAGTCCAGCCGCGCTAAAATTGAGAAGTGAACCCCGGGGCTGATCACACCCTCGTGACGTAAGGCCGGCCTCATTTAGTCATAGTGCCAGTGCTTTTTGCCACACACACACACACACACACACACTCTCACTCACTCACTCACACATACCGCCCCCTGCTGGTCAAACACCAAGACTTTTGTTTTGTATTTGTTTATATCCTCTAGATGGCGCTATTGTATTAACCTGATTTACAAGTGTGGCATAAAATCTGCCACAAGACATTTTAGTAATTTCCACACAAGCATTCTGAACAATTAGAGTTCCAAATATTACATCCAAAGATTTTACCTACAAATGTATGCTTTTTGTGGCTAAGGAACCAGCCTTCGGTCCAAAAGGTCCCAGGTTCGAGCCCTTGAGCAAGGCATATAACCCCAAAATGCTCCTGTGGATAAAGGGGCTGCCCACCGCTCTGGGCATGTGTGCTCACTGACCTCTAGTGTTCACTAGTGTGTCTATATGTGTGCGTTTCACTGCTCTAAATACAGAGGTCAATTCCACAGAAGAGTAACTCACCTTCTACAATATTATGTGTATTATAACACTAATAAAAATAGTAATTTAGCAAATAAACGCATATATATTCCCATCTGAAAGTACTGAACAGCAGGGCCAGGGCTTTTTGTTTTTGCTGTACATTTGGATGTTAAAGAACTTATAACATGGTACCTTTGGTGGAAGACAACCCATAGGTTGTAGGTGAGAAAAGCATAGGATCAGATAGTGAATTACAGTACATAACACGTACTTTACATATTTGTTTCCATGCCCTTCATCAACCAGGCGACGCACTGACGTCACCAAACTGTTACATCATTCTTCGGTGATGCTTTTCAGGCTTGTACTACAGCTACATACACTTGTTTTAGGAAAAAGGTCTCGCTGCAGTCTCAGAGACTACACACACACCCACTTCAGTACAGGACACCCCTCTACCCCTGTTGTGTTGTGTAGGCAGTGTGTTGCAGGTCATTGTCTTGCTGAATGATGACATTTCTGTAAACTGGGAGATGGAATGTTTTGGTGAACTCCTATATTTAACAGAGTAGACCATGATGTTCCAGTACTTTTGGAGGGGATTGTGTACCTGTAATGTCCTTATACTAATATAGGAATAGTGTTCTAGTGCACAGTCTTTAACTTTGCTCAGAACTACCAGAACTGCTCTTAATAGATCCCCTGTAGATACATGCTGTGATCTGGAAAAACCTGAAATACAACAGAATCCAGAAATAATCTCTTTGTAATTTTTTCTCCAATGTATTCATTGTTTTCTTTAAATAGATATATTTATCTTTTTCTGTTTTGTCCCCTTTTTTTTTTATTTAATTTCTTTCATTTCATTTTCTCCCATGTAACAATGTAACATTTTTAAAATTACTATGCTAACAAATAAGTGTAGTTGAGATGACTAGTCATGTTATCCCGAAGACAGATGTTTATTGTTGATATGTTGTACATCTGACTTTTCACAGAAGCCCAAGAGATATACTGTTGCGAGGTAAAAAAATACAAATGCACAAGACAAGTTTGAGAAACACACTGTACAACATAAAAATATATACTTTTCATAATTCTTGGAACAAACTGTACAACTGTTTAAAATGTATTTACAGACACTTAATGCATTTCAGGAGGAGACTTTACAATGGATGAAGTAAAAACAGGAAGTGCTTTTGACTGCTTTTCACCATACGTAATGATCACAGCATGGGCTCGGTCTTTTCTGTGCTCAGCATCGTGCAGCAGGACTTGCCAAAAGGCTCAGAATGGATGAAAGACAATGCAGCTTCTCCTTAACAAGCTCAGGTAACTTCTCATTCTCCTTATACCTAGTTAGAGATAGTTCAAGTATAAGCAATGATTTAAAAATATTTCTAACATATAGAACATATAGCATGTTTAAAATGTTAATAGTGCTTTACCGTGTGATGTGTCCTTCAGAAGAAGTGAAAGTAATGCAGGAGACTCCTGCCTGGACCACCAACTGGGACCCATCATTAAACTGAACCCATACTTCTCCACTTGTTAGCTACACCAAATAAATAAATGGAAACATGTTAATTTGATTCAGATACTGTACTGAGTGATTATTATATATTTCAGCCCAAGTGTGTGTTTATTTTACTACTTTATATATTAATAGATGCTGCAGGAGATATTTTACCTGAGAGGCCCAGCCAATGTTGGGTACAAAGATGGACTTGAGCACTTTTCCTGCGCTGATGTTACACCCGTCTTTGGCTGACTGTGGTGAGTTGCCTTTAGCCAAACTGGCTGTTGTAAAATCAGATCCACTGTAGGAAATCATCTAGTTATGTAAGAAAAAAGGCAGGTATATTACAACCTGGCATTTGCAACATTATACACACACAAAGGCATAATAAACATTAAATGAGTGTCTCACAGAAGGGGTGATGTGGGGTTGGTGAGGTGGACTCAGGCACACCTGAGCAACCTCAACAGGAGCTGTAGGAGCCTGATCAGAGGCAGGCTGGTCCACAGGGCAGGAGGAGGCAGAATTATTGGGCCTCCTAACAAACACACATGAAACAAATACATGCCAGAGTGAGGCTGAGACATAGAAAAGACGCTTGCAGTACAATGTGCGTGCTAGATTTTAATTCGAAATGATATGCAGAGAAGTCTGCATATATATATATATATATATATATATATATATATTTAAAAAAAACAGTCTGACCTGCCGATTGTTATGGGAAAGTATGGAGTGGCTCCAGCACTACGCTGCTCCTCGGCGCTGATGGCGGACTCCAGAGACAGACACATCCTGTGCCCCTGACACAAAGACAAGCATAATGAACTTACTCCATATCTACTGTGGTGCTTACATAGTATCTTTAATAGATGGTGCAACCACAACTGAACTGAGTGCACAGAATAGTATTTGCAGAAAATAAGCAGAGCATTACCTCATCTGTGAGCTCCATGTAGCGTCTACACTCAGGACTTACACCACTGACACCTACATCCCCTTTCAATGTGTATGACTTGCCACTTTTCTCCACAACTCGCACTTGATCGCTTGTCTTATGGGTTTTTGCACCTAAAATAAGGTAAAACAAATAATGAGCACAAAGTGGATACTGAGCAACAAAAATAAACTTATCAACCTTTTTTTCTAAACTTGTCTTTTATAATGAGACAAAGGTCACACTACACATGTATGAAAGACCTCAATAGATGGAAATATACATACCATTGCTATGGTCATAAATACTGTATAACTACATATGTAATAAATTAGTAACATTTACTCTTAAAGTTCAAATGTGCAGTACCCACCATCATAAAAGCACATTTCCAGGTCTGAATTGGGAGAGTTTTCCATCAACATGCACTTAGCAAACTTGGTGTACAAGGTTACTTTTGGAGTCTTTGATTTCACCAACTGAATGAACTTGGTGGCATATTGGTACTTCTTCCAGTACTTCTCTAAATGATAAAACAATCCACACATGTACGAATAAATTTCATGTTTCTAAAGCGGCACATATGCAGAACAAATTCACTTAAGCAACCAAAACAAAAACCGCAACCGTAATTATGAATTCAGAAAGTCTTCAAATCAGTACCTGGCAAATCTTCATAGCTGCAAATAAAAATGTCTTCTGGTGGAGAGGGTGGATGATCCAGCACAGGAAAACCTTTCCCCTCATTCGGCTGGTACACAGTCACCTGTACAGACAGACAAATAATACTCAGGTCACTAAGTTGCCTTTAATATAATGTCTTTTTTAGTATATTGAACATGTGAGCAAATAAAGTGAAGGTGTGAGTCCTTTACCATGGAGCCATCAGAGGATATCCTCAGTACTTCCTTGACCCTCTCCTGAGCTCCTTGGCCTTTCAGAAGCTCCATACATACCTCTCCTGTATCCAGGATACTAACCTGAAGCAGAGATATATTAGCATTATATTAGCTTACGTACATGCATCCTCAAAAATAATAATTTACCGTCGCAGGCAGTACACATGTCATCTATGCTGATGATCTAGAAGAAACAAAACAAAACACTCCTACTAAGCCATTCCTAGGGATTTGTTAACAGCCCTAAAGAAAGCATAACTCACCACAGCATTTTTGGTCTTTTGTCGAATAGGCTTCAGTCTGGCTGTGCTGAGAGGAGGAAACAGAGGACTCTTCTTCTCCTTTCCCTCAGTAGGTTTGCTCTTGGACAGAGGAGCGGTTAAGACATCTGCACAGCCCTGAGGTGTTGGAAAGTGGCTCATTCCAAACCCATCCTCTCTACAAGGACCAGGGTCACTGTGAGAAGAGGATTGGTGGTATTGAGGAGGAAGGCCACTTGTTGATCTCACTGTTGGTCGGTCACTGCAGGAAGGCAGAGCACCAACTGCCTCTTGCCCAGAATGGAAACTACCACTGCTGCTGTAAGTGCTGACGTCTGCTGGTCTCTTGAATGAACCTTAGATTTAAACGATCAATATTACGCTTAATGGTTCACAATAAATCACTAACGCGTTTTGTATAGGCAACTCTACATTTAAAACTCCAGCTACATGTATTTTACATCAAACAATAAAATACCATCAGTGCTGAACCATGGCCGTGTGCTAGACTCTGCTGTCTGTAATCTGATAGGATGCACTGGAGCAGAAAAGGAGGACCCACAGCTGTAAGAGGGCAAACAAGTAATTACTATAATAGTATAAAATACTTCGATAAGAGACATAAAGTGCATTATACTTCATCAGCATCAGACTTAATCATATAATGTCCTTTTAGGCAGGAACAAACAACTACACCTTTTTTGGACTGAGAGTATTTAGTGCCACATAGGAACATTGTGGCTACTACCAATTTAACCACATTCTTACCTTGCAGGCTGTTTAACAGGTGGAGAAGGTAGACGTCCGTGTTGAGCATAGCTATTGTCCTGATAGCTGGAAGTTGACGGGAAAATGCGACCAGATCCTGAGATCATCTCCTCTGAATGGCATCGCTCCAGCTCCACCTCCTGCCTAGCATGGCTATAGCCAGAACCGGAACGATCAGAGGAGTGAGCCCGTCTCAGGTAGCGAGAATGAGGCCTTCCACTGATAGGGTCTACAGGAACTCTCACACTGCCTGGTGCATGTGGCTGCCAGTCCTGCTCTCCCTTAAAGCATGAGCTGGTGGATTGCTGCGAATGGCTGGGCAGTGGCACCATACGGTTGGGTAAGGCCTGCCCAATCACCTGCCTGGTTTTCCTCTGGAGCCGACTGCTGCTGCTGTTGGTAGCATTGGACGCTGTAGATATTGTCGCTATGCCACTGTCCATGGAGCCTCCATCGCTACTCCCGGAGTCTTTGCTTGCAGTGGATCCACTCTGAGTCATGAAGGGGTGGTCCAGTACTGCTGACAGGCTGGGCCTCTGGGCAGGATTCTTTTGCAGCAGCAGCCGAATAAGGTCCTGAGCTTCAGCTGACACGTGAAGGGGCATCTGGTACTCCCCTAAAACCACTTTACTGAGAGTGTGTTTAACAGTGTCGGTGTCGAAGGGGGGCCTGCCCGTCAGAAAGGCGTAGAACATACAGCCCAGAGACCAGACATCCGACTCCAGACCGTGAGCACTCCGGGTGGCCACCTCAGGAGAGATGTAGTTGGGAGTGCCACACATGGTGAAGTGCTTCTCACTAGGCAGCTTAAGCTGCGTGGCCAAACCAAAGTCTGCAATTTTAATGTTCATGCTGCTAGTGAGGAGCAGGTTAGACAGAGTCAGGTCTCTGTGCATAATGCCATGAGTGTGCAGATACAGCATGCCCTTTACAATCTGGTGCATGAAGTGTCTCACTGTGGGAAGAGATTAATTCGAGACAATAAGTTGGAGGATAATTACTTAATAAATTACATTCATGCTTAACATAATCCAGCAATTATCATCAGGCATTTAAGCATTTTACCCAGTCGCAGTTGAAAGAAAAATAAAATAAAATAAAATAAATCACCTTCTTCTTCTGTGAAAGGTTTCTTCCTGTCTTTCAGATAACGGCTCATTTCTCCATTATGGCACATCTCCAGGACCAGATACACATAATTGCTGTCTTCAAAGTAATTGTACAGCTTCAGAAGAGAAACAAAAAAAAGAGGGCAGAGTCAACAGATGCTTGACAAAAATGCAAACTAGCAAAAATAACTACCTTTTAACTACAGTAACACAATCATAATGTTTTTATTATTACAAAACAATTGCAGAAAAGTATATTAAATTATTTTATATAAGTATTAAATATAAAAACAAAATAAAAAGATGCTCAGGAGACAATGACAGGTAAATCACAGCTCACTGTTTAGACACCACACTAACAAGTCCCTGAGGGGGAACTGTAACTCACCTCCAGTATTGAGGGGTGTTTTAACCGACACTGGATCTCCACCTCGTTAATGACACGTTGCACCATGCCAGCTTTGTGCATGGCCTTCTTGTCAATCTGCGGTCACACCCGGGCACAAAGCACAATTACACAGAGCATATGCCTCCTGTAGCCGCCCATCTGCCCCAGCAAAAACAAAACACACAGAAAGGAAAGGTAGAAGGGACAGTCTTACCATTTTGATCGCTACTTCCAAGCCCGTGTTGACAGATTTGGCTCTGTAGACGCAGGCAAAGGAGCCCTTACCGAGCAAGGTGAGAACCTTAAAGTCCTGGAAATTAAAAAGATAGACAGATATAAATAAGACTGATATCTGACCTGCAGTGTGTGGAGTATAACACATAAAAACCATGCCTTCAGTCCAAAGGTGTCAGTCACTACCTCGATGTTAAGATCTCCAGATGACATGAGGATGTTATCATGCACTGCATATCTTTCACTATGACTTAAATCTTGCATTAAAGACCGAATCGCCTCAAACATCTTTTCTCTATTTTAATAGTTTTAACAATTTAGTGTCGTAAAAGATTTTCGATGTGATCAGTCTTCAGGTCCCCCTCTCTCTCTCCCTCAGTGCGTGTGTGTGTGTGTCCTGCGCGTTTAGCGTCCCTGGATACTAACATCTGACAATGACATTTACTAAAACCGACACCACAGTGATCCCGGCTCTATTCCCGCTAATTTACCTGAACAGGACGCCATCGCACGTCTCCTAGCAACAGAACATGTCCCAATCCTCCAAACACAAACCGTCACTACAAACACAGGTGATTAAAATCCCACGTGAGATCTTCAGTTTACTCCCGCACGCGCTTCCTGGGTCTCAGCCTCTCCTCCTCACGTCAGTCACTTTAAGACGCTAGTTAGCTAGCTAACTAGCATACACACACAGTAACGCTAAACAACCCGCCTGCTAGTTTCTGACTGGAGTAACTAAAGATATCAAACATGGAATTTAACTAACACGTCGAATACTTCGCTAAGTGTAGTTAGATAATCGAGCATTTTAAGGTTTATAGCTGCATTAGCCCAGCTGAATGGCCGCGTAACTCACCTCAATGTTATCACCGATAGAGACACTCATTTTAATACATTAGACTCCTCAGTGGAGAAAATTCTTCAGGTACGATGATTAAAATCCCCTTTTCATTTCATGTACAGTGGACCTTGGTCGACTGTGAGCTTTAAAAATACACTTAAAGGTTGTAGTTTTGCTCCGCAACAAAATATTTTCTTTTCGTCCATTTTGAAAAGTCCGCCCGTTAGAATTCTAATGACGTAGCGCGGGCGTCATTGGGAGGGCCAGTAAGCCCGCGCGCGCACGCTTTAGTCTATAATAAAAGTCCCCACGCGTGTTTATCTGTGGCTCTACTTACACATGCTGTACAAAATATAAATGCGTGTTGCGACGGCGTATTTTTACCATTTTATGGTAAAAAGTCGTAGCATTAAAGTTAAGAGAATAAACCCAAAATATTCACAATGTGATATTTTCAAAATTAAGTCGTTAAATTTAGAGAATAAACTCACAATAGTTTGAATTTGTAAGAGTCGTAATGTTTCGAAACGAAAAAAAGATAAATATTTTGAGGCTAAAGGTCGTACGTTACGGTATTTCGAGAATAAAGAAGTAATGTTTAAAGAGAGTATTATTAGCTCAATTTGCGCAGAACTACGGCATGTGGTTATTTAAAATACTTATTAAATTACAAATTATAGACACGAACACTTACAGTTATTTACATGTATTAATATTAAAAGTATTACTAGGCATTAATAATTTATAATTTGTAATAAATGTGTTTCATTAATTTTAAGTAATTAATTAAAGTTTATTAAATTAAATAATTAAGTTTAAGTAATTATAAGTGTAATAAATTAGAAATGTAATATGTAATGTAATTTTATTTAAAAAATAAACAAAACACAAAATGTATTAAATTGCTAATTTGTATGATTTATATGTTTATACGTTTTGTTCCGTTTTGTTGTAATCTGCATCGCAAGCCTAGTGACAGTTGTAATATATGTAAATTATTGTAAATAATAAGTGACTTTAAATCTTAAAATATTTCAATTTTATTCTCAGAATACTGTGACTATTCTCTTTATGACTTTTTATCTAGAAATATTATAATTTTATTCTTGAAATATGTTGTTTTGTAACAGGTTTGTAGTATCTTAATATATTAAATATATTAGTATATTAAAATGTTTTTTAAATTTACTACAAAAACAGCTTGGACAAGCTGATGTTGATTACTTCTTGTTTCACCCCAGTCATCTCAATCTTTTTATGCATGTTCTCCTCCCGCATATTATTATCTATACAGTTTAGAGCAGGACTGACTCACTAACAGCTTTATAGATATGGGCTTACAGTAGCCCAACATTGGTTAAGACTGAATGTTCACTGAAAAGGACACTCTGTTTTTTTTAATCATGTGCTCAGTTTTTGTTAAGATTAAAAATTTAATGCTGTTTATAAAAAAATAATTTAAACCCTACATTTTGATTGTCATCAAATATGTACATCAGCATGTAAACTTTCTCATTTTTTTACTGCTGTCACACTTCTCCTCTGAATAAAAATGGGCCATGTGACACATAAAAAGCAAATCTTGACTCTAATAGGTTACCCAGAGCTATATAATTTTACTTGACTGAAGGTTTCAACTTAAATACAGAACACACCTCTAGAAAAGCATTGGTCATAAAGACAATTTTATTAGATGCCAATGCCAAATCTCAGGATCTGATATTGGGAAATGGATGAGTAAAGGTGAATTGAATAAACAGCTTTTTATATTCTACTTCTAAATAACAACTTGGAGCTGGAAGCATTGCCATTTCAGCACTGGGACCCCTGTATGACCTTATATTGATTGATAAATTAAAAGACTAATGTAATATTTACAAGTCCTAGACAATGGACCTTTGGATTTCATATAGAAATATATACTCTCTCCAGCCACCATATTGTCGTAACATATTTTTCTTCAGCATTGGCAGCATTGGTTCACTTTTAAGCTACAATGAATTTATTTAAGTCTATCAATGGAGGTCTCATCCTGGGCCTACTGTTATATGTATAGCTGTAGCATTCAAAGGATAAACTGAATCCAAAGTGAAATAAATAGAACAGAAAACAGAAAACCAAACCAGAAATAAGGCTTTAACAAGCAGAGGTGCAAACTACAACCAGCGGAGCTGTGGACAAAGAACAACTGGTGCTGGCTACAGGTTAGGAGTCAGTTGCACAGGTCTGACAGAGTCTTCTGTGAGAATGACTGCAAGGCCGGATAAGGGGTTCAGTTCACTTCCATCTCTCCATGGTTCTTAGTCTGCTGGTTGCTCTTGCCATCAGGCCCATGTCCAGCTGCAGGGCCATTGTGAGCCCTGTTATCTTCTGCTGACTCCTCAACTTTGGGTTTGACTCGGTTCACCACAGGACTGCAAAGCTCCTCCAGCTCCTGCAGATAAAGATGAAAAACAGGAAACTTTGTTCATGACTACACTTGTTCATTAGATCATTCTTAGCTGAGCATGACATGTTTGGGTTTTTAAATATATCTATTTATTTATGTATTGCTGTTGTTACAATTTGACTCACCTGAATCTTCTGTATGATCTCTGCTACTTTTACTGCTGGATCCTGAGCGATGGTGAGTTTGCTCTGAGCGAGCATCTTGCTGTTCATCCAGCTCATGGCCTCATTCGCACTCCTCTCCACCATGCTCATCTCTTCAGCAGTCAAGTGTTGGTAACGTTCGTCCTAACATCCAAAACATATTTTACTGTCAGATACCCATTTCACTCACATTTCATTTTCAAAGCTAATGCAGAAAATATAAAATAGTTTCTCTTCAAATATTTTTATGTACCCTTTAATCCCATGACTACAGGACCTCATTGTTGCATGCTGTATTTAAATAATAGCTTATAGTAAGGGGTGCTAATATTTCTTAGGGGAACATAACCTAAACAAGACCGAATTGGATGTGGATGATTGTAAAAGTAATTAGGCCAGTCCCAGCAGTGCAGTGATCTTTAGAAAATCTATTATAAAATGCTTTTAAGGGAGGTGGTAAACTTTTCCCTAAGGAATATTACCATAATAGCTCATTTGTAATACATAATTATATTTTGAAAAAAAAAAAGCTTTGTCAGATTTTCATACACCATCAGTCACAAGTTTAGACAAGGATTTTCTGCTATTTTTAAATTATTAAGATTACCATTACCATTACCAGTATGAAATGACACATACTAAGGTATGTAAGTGTCAAACAAATCAAAACGATTTTGCATTCTTAGCAGTATTCCTGATGAGCCATAAACAATAATTTTGACAGTATCAGCTCTTAACACAGATGTAAGTATACGTCCTTACCTTTTGCTTATATGCTTCCAAAACCTTCAAGAAGAACTGGACTTTTTTGCCTAGCTCATCAAATGCTTGTGGCCTTCCCTCCTGCTCCCTGAACCGCTCTTCAATAGGCTCACCAAACCTCTGTAAACATGCAAACAAATATAGACATACCAATGTATGCAATGTATTCATTTTTAAAGCAACAAAAAAAATCTATAATTCTGTAAGCTGGAGACTAATTTAACCATTCTGTTGGTTTCCCATAGCTGATACGTTTACCTTATGAAACCATAATAGTTGTAAATCCAAAAGAAAACAGCTCACAATTTTTCCCCTAATGACACACTTTCACAGCTCCCAGCAGCCTTTGCTGTTTCTAGTGTCGGAGGCATGAACTTCCATGTTTGTTGTTTTGTTTACGTTTGTCTTTGTTTTCATTCATGATTTAAGTCATGTCTTGTCTTGTCCCCTGAAGGAGATGTTAGTGTATACCGAGCCTTTTTTCTTAGTCCAGCTCAATAAGTCTAGTTTATTGTTCCAGCCTACTTCATGTCTGTTCACTCTCCAACCATTGCCTGGGACTATGCTTATGTTTCACTGTGTAAATGAAACCTACCCTGCACTCGCATCCTAACTCAAGAGCTGATTACTTACAATTAGTAAGTAAATTAATTAATACATGTATGTTTATAGTCCTATGCATTAGAATACCAACCTTAAGTTCAGACAGTTTATCCAGATAGATCTCTTTCAACTGGTCTTCTCCCTCTTCATACAGCCAGTTCTCAGTATCCTCGAGCACTAGCGTGAGTCTTCTGCTGTCCTGCAAATGCAAACAATACAACAATATTTTTTATTTGGCCTTTTTTCATTTTGTAAAATATGTTAATGCATTACACACAGAGGAGGCTCATTACTGTTTCTGAGCTGATTTACTCACATCCTCAGTGATGTACTTTTCGTAGATGCCACACAGCTTGTTTCGCAGGTCATACACATACTCCTCCACAGCATTCTTGGCATCATTCCTCTCCTTCTCCAGCTTATCCTGAACTATCATTTTACGCTGAATGTACAGTCAAAAAGATGTAATATATCCTTGGATGCACAATACTGTTCAGTCATCACAGTCAACAGAAACAACTACAATATATAGTACTATTATAGTACAAATCATCAGCAGATGAGTAAAACTGCCAGGGTAAGAGACATAGGCCTACATATCGAGTAATTTCAGAAAATGTTGTATCTTACATCTTTATCTTTACATGGGCCAAACACTAGAATTCTAATTTTTATCCTCTGATCTCTAAACAGTACTTCATCTTTACATGCTTCAATCTGTAAAATTCATCCATCTGTGAAACCCCAACTGCAGTTCCTGGTGAAACAATGTGAAACAAACATAACTGAATCAAACTCACTTCGTCATCCACAAAGCTATTCAGTAGCTCTCTGTCCAGCTGCCTGACAGTGCAGGAAATGATGGGCAATTCAACACTCTTCACCTTTGCCTTGGGTTTGCTCGACCCTGCTCCCTGGTCATGCTGTTCAGGAGACGCACCCTCCTTTAAACAAGCAGAGGGTAAAACTAAACACATCAACAACCACACAGAAACTTGGACCATTATACAGCATGGTGTGTCAAAAAGCATCGTGTTTATAAGTACCTTAGTATTAGAACCTTGCTCTCTTCCTTCTTCATTAGGTTGCTCACCTTGAACATCTTGATCCACTTGCATTTTAATCTAAAAAAAAACACAGAAACATTGACATCAACACCAGTGGCATCTGATCCTGATAATATAAATAATTTGTCTTTATTAATGAAGGGCTCCCAAACACATTAAAACATGAAGCTTTTTTCCCTCTCTACCAAAAAAAGAAAGTTAAAATTCCCTATGTCCGTCTACATTTACAACTAGGTTGTGGTATTTTTGTTATAGATGTAAGGAAACATGCTTTATTTCTTCCACCTGTGCTTCTTGCCTGCTCTCATTCTGAACTGTGGGTTCCATCTCCATCTGCACATCCTCTGCTTCACCTTTCTGCTTCTCGATCAGAGAGGCACTGGACACGCTGAAGATGCCATGTACGTTTACACGCACTTTCACCTTGACCTTTGAACTGTCTCCATCAGACTGGGGCATAATATTCTGGATAGTAAAACGGCCTAGGAGGTCAGCGAATATGAGATTATTTCAGGTTACTTGTGCTTTCTTACTTTGTGATTATTTCTGTAAATATTAAACACATTTATAAATTTGGGGGCGATTAATCTAGAGAGGAAATCTTTTAGGCATGCACAAGCTTTGACAATGAGATTTCACCACTCTGGCTATTTCAGCTCAGATTAGTTCAAATACATCATCAGTGGTACATCATCAGTGGTACAGTCGATATAAAATGAGAGCTAAGTGTCTAGATATCATCTATATCTGTCCTGAAATGGTTATTTTTAGGATCAAAAATAAGATTTCAACCCATTTTTTAATAGGATGAGAAATCCTGCATTTGCAGCAAGCCTCATAACACATCCCACCTATTGCAGTGTCTGGGTATGGCAAATCTTGTGAAGTGCTGTAAAATGCTTGCAGATCAAAAGGCTCTTTCTTGTGGAAAGTGATGACTTTGGAGAAAGGTGCTGCATGGTTTTTGCTGTACACTTCACATTCACTATGAAAAGATAAGAGGTATAAAGATACATCTAGCACAGAAACAGTTTCACAGTTGAACATATTAACATTACTGTCCAATTAATGTCACACAATCAACATGTGAGCCACATATGATTTAATAACCATTTGTTCAGCAGTTACAAGCACATTTGAAACACAATGGAGGGTGTAGAAAGTATAGCAGATTTACACCATACACCAGAGTTACACCATATTAAATTAAAAAGTACAAATTATGCAAAAACAAAGATGATAAGACCACAAGTTTAGTGGGGTTTTGATCAGTTTAAACAGTACAAGAGGGTTACAGCTTTTCTGTTTACTATGTTTTGTATTTAGGGAAAACAGCAAAACAATCCAATAGGCATTATAGACTTGAAATACATGAATGCTGCTGCCTATTCGACTTTAAGGTGTGCGTGTATGAATGTTCACCTAACAGCATTCCTGTATCATTGACATAAAAATACATTGCTCAACCCTTTCAGTTTCTCCTATTTATAAATATTACATTTCAGTCCTCTCTTTGTATCAAGACCAGCCATCACTATGGTAACCCCAGAACATCTCCAAAATGTGAACATCCTCGTTTATGTCCCTCTTAATCAAAATGAAATTTGTACAGCTCTTACCTAAGTCCCTCATCTGTAGGAGATTTCCAGCGAAGAGTGATTGGAAAGGGAACCACGTCAGTGATACAAAACTCACGCACCTTAAATGCTGGAGATAAGATTGCACACTACACACACACACACACACACAGAGCCATGCATACACATAAAAAGCTATTTCTTATTAAGTACAATAAAGTTTTTTATGGGTCAGACTGAGAAATTGTTATATTGTTTTTTACCGTTAGATACCTGGAGAGATATCCACACATGATCTATATGTAATATAGTTCTTTGGGGGTGTTTTTGTCATTAATCTCCAAACTAATGCCGGTATGTCCTGGACATTGTCACACCTGTGACTTCAACCCCAGATGTTGCAGACTACAATTTCCCAGATCCTCAGTCCTCACTCATTTAACGTTCAGTCAGGCCCCCCATCCCTGCTAACCTATATATATATATTTATGCTACTTACCTGTTTGCAACTGCTTCCTTAAAATAAGTAGACTCTCAGTGTTGCTTCGCAAAGTTTCAATTAAGCATTGTATCCATAATGATGCAGAGTCTATAACTGTTTTACTTCTGCCTGCTTTATGTTTGCTGATTTATTCCCGTTAACACTTGTGGATTTGTGGATTGGCTTATCTACTGTATCTGCATAGTGCTTAGCATTTGGGTTTGTTTAAATAAAACCAGAAAACCAAAAAAATAAAAACTTGTATCCATCTATCTACTTCATGACATGTTTAAACTTAAACTCAGTTTAAGGTAGTTCTATACAGACAGTACAGTCTTAAAAAGTCTTCATGACCTTTTTATTGGAGTTTGACTTTTTACTTTACCTGTAGTGCACATCCTCTTGCCACTGCTTCATCCGCATTCAGGGTGGTACTGACATCTTTACCAAAGAACTTGGAGATTCTCTCTTTAATGGCTGGAATCCTAGTGGCACCACCAACAATCTCAACAGCATAGATCTCATCTCTGGTGAGCTCTGACACAAAGATGATTCCAGTTACATGTGATGCATATTTATAGTGTGAGGCAAAGCTTATTTTTACTTACTTGATTGTTCTACGACAGCTTTAAGTGGGGCTTCCACTCTCAACAAAAGTGGGGCACACAGCTCCTCAAATTGGCCCCTGTCAAATCAAAACAACGGCACCATTATGATATAGCAACATAATGATATAGCTCCCAAAACTACAAAAAAAAAACATTGAAAGGCACCAAACACTGAATATAATCTACTCAATAAATATAGGATGTGAATAAAGACTGACAAAAACGTTTGTTACATGATCGTTAGCTTCTTAACTGTGTTGTATGAATCTACTCCTCTTATGTGATATTACCTATTCATCTTCCCTGAAACATCAATGTCATTCATGAAGCACTCGATGTTAAGCGGAAGCTCTGAAGAGTTGGCACTCATGAGCTTCTTCAGTTTTTCACACTCTTGGAAGAGCCTCAACAGAGCTCGAGGGTTGTCCCTCACATTTAACTTATAACGGCTTTTAAGCTCTTCACAGAAATATTCTACGATTACTTGATCAAAGTTACGGCCACCCAAATATGGGTCAAATGCTGTAGCCAAGACCTGGAAAAGTGGAAAGACAGAGCTCATTTAGATGGGGTATAACATGTATTCTAAAGTGCACGTATAAAATACAGTTACAAACTACATACAAAATACCCTCAACAAGGCTGAATGTGCCACTGACCTTCAGTTTCCCCTTGTTGAATGACACGATTGACACCTGATAAGATGAGTGACCCATGTCCACAAACACAACATTGCGTGGCTTTTCTTCTGGGTTTGGTAAGTCCTGCTTGTAGATTCCGTAGGCTAATGCCACTGCAAGAAAATGCCAGTGAGACATTCCTCCATGAAATACTACAGAAAAATGCTTTGGTTTTTAATACTTAGCCCAAAGCACAAAAAGTTTATGAAGTAAGGGTTATGTATCTGTTACATAATCATGCTAGTCTTTGCACGTAACGCAATCACAGTCTCATAATGCTAAACAGTAATGAGGAAGACTCATTGCTATTGCTAGTGCTGTCCTTGGTGCTGAAACTCATCCCTGACCGCCTGGACATTGTTTGTTCAAAATAGTAAAACACTGCATGGTCTGGACGGCTGAAGAATTTTTATAGACATGACTGTATAAGTATCATATTGTGCACTCTTCAATCACTTCTTGTATCTTTGTAATGTCATACTAGGGATTGCATTTCTTTTCCAATCTTATAAAATGACTATAAGTTATAAACATTGGCCATAGAGAGCAACATATTTGGTAAGTAAGCTGACTTGACTTTGTATGTTGGCCAGTACGATACCTTCTATTAATATGAATTCCTGATGAAACTGAAAATGCACGTCTTCCTTTACAGACCTGCTGTTGTGTCATTGATCAATCTTAAGCAGTTCAGCCCAGCGATCTGAGAGGCATCGATTACTGATCTTCGTTCTGCATCCGTAAAGAAACTAGGAACCTGTTAAAAAATATCAAAAAATAAAAACTTTCATGAGAACTGGTTAGAAATTATAAAGAGTTTTCTGTTAGGCAAAATATATTACTTACAGAGATCACACAGTCCACCACTGGTTTCTTTAGTGCACTCTCAGAAGTCTCTTTCAGCTTAGTGAGCAACATGGCTGTCACCTGCTCAATGGTGAACACTTTATCCTCATCCAAGTACCGAACCTTAAAAGATTTACATATTTTTCATAACCTTGATAAAGAAGTGACATAATTGTACACGGCTAACTATACAATGATCAGCCATAACATGAACACCACAAACCCACTGACAGGTGAAGTGAAGGACATTGATTATCTTGTTACAGTGGTGTCTGTCAAAGGGTGGGATATATTAGACAGCAAGTTAACAGTCAGTTCTCAGTGTGTTCAAAGCAGGAAAAATGGGCAATCTGAGATACTCAGATGCAAATTGTTAGGCCTAGATGATTTGTGGGGTGTTCCCAGTGTACAATAATTAGTACCTACCAAAAGTGGTTCAAGCTAAGACAACAGCCTCTTGGGCACCTGAGACTCACTTATGTGCTTGGGGGGTGAAGGCTAGCCAGTCTAGTCTGATCCCACAGAAGATCGACTAAAGGATCTGTCACTAACATCTTTGTGCCAGATACACTTTCAGAGGTATTGTGGAGTTCATGTCTCAACAGAGATGGTAGGTGGTGTTTAGGTTATGGCTGAACGGAGTATATGTCTACAAACAAAAAATACACCAACACTATGCACATCTGTCTCAGCTTTGCATATTCATTGTGAACAGGAACCTTACCTTCACCCCAATGCTGCCATTGGCAAGCTTGTGAAGACCGTAAGGCAACTTGGACTTTTCATTTTTAACAAAGTGATCATCAAAGGCTCGACCATGAAACTTCTTAAATCCGTGGACTGTGTTCTTAAAATTTGTTATGATCTGTAAGCGGGAAGAAATACGTTGTGTTGAATATATCACCGTTTCCAATATCCAGTTGGTTTATTTCCCGACAAGACTAATAACCAATCAGTCCTCTGTACCTGACTCTTTGCCGCATTTCCAACAGTTCTGTTTTTGGATGCCAAAGAAATACAAGCCCTGTGGGGAAAAAATAACACAATAATGAAATATATCATCTGACAAACCATATACTCTGTATTCCCAGGATTTACAACACAATTAAGACAACACATTAGGACCCGAGAGAGCCTGTTTTCACAAATGTAGTGTTTTGAGAGTGCTGTAATGTTAACCACACTATTAATATTTGATCAGGAGCTTGTTGAATGCCTGAGAATGAGTTCTGTACACTTGAACTAAAGTATAAGACAGCTTTCTTTAGGCATGGAGACTAGACATGCCCTGGACTTACAGCAACCTAAAAATCAAATGAGTCACGATTCCTATGTACTGATGGTCTTGAGTGCAGAATCCAAAGTAAAAACCTTTATTCAGAGAGCCATTACAGAGGTAACACAGGTTTAACCTCGGTCAGGGCGTAGCGTTGGGCCATAAGTCATTACACTTGTGCTCGCTTACAGTGAAGGAGACACCTCTTTTCGTTATAATACACTTAAAGTCAGAGCTCTATCATGCAAAATCCAGGCTAATGTAACCTAGGCTAGGGACAAAAAGCCGTGTACCTCTATGCATCGACAGAAACACTGCGTAACAGACTACAGAATCGTTTTACAGTCGTGTACTTACGGAGTGCATCTGTCACTGTATTCATTTGCAATGGTTTCAATGCCGCCGCTCCTGGCAACAGCGATGTAACAGTTCTGAAAGCCCACATCAAAACCTACCACAGACATATTCACCCTTTATTATCACCTCCAAATACCACTAAAACAAGTACGTTGAGCTACCGGGCGTGTACAACCGAGCTAACTAGCTATTATGTAAGCTCAGCTTTAGCCAACCGTTTCCAGACTAATCCTGAACCAGGACTCTTTCTACTGCATTCTCACAGCAGGCTGCACTGATGTTCAACACCGGTCAAAACTGCGCACTGGAATAAGGTGTAAGCCCCGCCTCCTGCGCGTTACGATTGGATACCGGACAAGGAAGAGCAGTCTGATTGGTTTAGAGGGAGAGATAAGGAGGAAAAATCTAGAAGCTCGCAAGGAAACCTACATGAGCAAGCAGCTGAGAGATACCAGAACTGTCACTAGGCCAACCAAAATTATAATAATAATAATAATAATAATAATAATAATAATAATAATAATCAAGATCAGAAATATATATCTTTAAGCTGGTCTGGAGTTTTTTCTGTATGTTTCTAACAATAGAAAGTGCAATAATTGAAAGTATAGCATCTCATGTTCCCCTTCATAATCATTAGATTAGATTAGATTCAACTTAATTATTATTGTCATTAAACATGTACAAGTACAAGGCAACGAAATGTAGTTTAGCATCTAACCAGAAGTGCAAGAAGCAGCAAGTGCAGGATGTAAAATAGGTACAGTATATACAAAATATGGCAGACAAATATACTAATATATGTGAATATATTAGAGGTAATGTAAACTATTGTAAAAATAGTTTCGTTTTGTGTAACTCGTCATAAAGGAGGCACACATAGCGTTCACCTGGCAGAGAGGTTTGTAGATGTACCAGGGGTCCCATGGAGTGCCAGCAAACCAATTACCACCACCACCACCAGACGACGTATTTTGCATTCGTACATTGCATTTTGCATGTACCAGTTTTTCTCACACTTCAGCGTATACTGTTTGAACAGTAATTTATTCAAACGCAATGAAACAATAGCAATACCCACTGCACCACCATGCCACATCATACACACATTCATGCCTGTGTGCCTATGGCCACTTCAGCATAGCCAGTCCACCTATACCTGCACGTTTTTTGGAGTTTGGAAGAAACCAGATAACCCAAAGGAATAGATCTAGGAACCCTGGTTAGGCATCAACACATATTTTAATACATCCCAAGAGTTTTTATCCTGTCATGAAAGCTCCTATTTAAATAGCTGACTAACATTACCAGGGGTGATTTTTGCTGGCTATGAATGTTTATAATTATGATCACAGCTTGAAAAAAAATTGGATGATGTTTTTTTATTGATCATATTAACATTTAATAAATTGTATGCATTGCGCCAAGAAAATCCATGCGAAATCAAATTCCACTTATATGATGTAGTCTGCTCCTTAGGATGGCTGTATATAAATATTTTATTTACTGCCATGCAGTTTTTCCCCACACTATTCTGGGTAGATTGTCTGGGTGAAAATCACAGGAGATCAGATGTTTCAAATTAAAGTTGCTGAGACCACACTTTCCCCATCTGTTGTTTGATGTGAACATTAACTGAGACTCTGCATGATTTTGTGCATAGCAGTTTTGCCACATGATAGGCTGAACAGATAATTGCAGGTGTTGGAGTTCCAGCCATCTGTGACTGGGAGGGAGGGGCGGCAGACTTTTTCTGCCCTATCAATAGAGTAACATTAGCAACACTGGGCGTGTGTAAGCTCATGCATACAAAGGTGGGCTGGGACAGTTTCCTCCAAGTGTTTAAACTGCAGGATATTGTTTGAGAAGCAGCTCAAAAAAGATGCACTGACTGGCTTCATGTAACTTGGGGAAGGAAAGTGATTTGGTAGTTGTTGCATGGTCTGATGGGTGGGAAATGGAGATATCCAAGCTGTGGAATAAATTAGGGGGGAAAAAAGAATGAAAATGTAAACCTATTTTAAGAATGTACAGTAGGAACATTAGGAAGATGTACTGATTTAGAACACAGACTGTAATTTCCATTACCTTTTTGATAAATAAGATTACAAAGATAAGAAGGTAATAAACCTAATATCAATTTATAAATTAAAATGTACCAATGTATCTGCCTTCTTGACCCTAGTGAAGACTGGGCAGCTCTTTTATTATGAACACAATGAGCAGACAAACAACAATTTGTAATACATCCTAAAGCACTATGATAGACAGCATCCAATAAACGTAAACAGAACACTGATACATTCATATAAATAACATCTCTATAATTAAGTCTTCGTAAAAAAGTAGCTGACACAATTTTTTTTTTTAGCTTGAAGAGATAAACAAGACTTTCTAAAATAAAATCCCAATTTCATCTTTATTATTATTATTATTATTTTTACCAGATACATAATTTGAAACTTAAATGTTAAGGAACTATTTAATATTAAGCCAAGATATTTATATGTAGATATCCTTTCAACCACATTTCCATTTAAGGAGATGACTAATGGAAAGTTTAAGGGCGCTTTCCTTAAATTTGTAAAAAAATCATTGTTTTTGTTTTATCAACAAACAAACAAAAAGTTTAAGACCAAAAAGCCTATCTTGCATAACCTTAATAACCTCGTGTAATTTATATTTTAAAAAATTAGGTGGCAGCTGTAGGCTGTGGGAACCAGCCTTGAGACCAGAAGGTCCCAGGTTTGAGCCTTGCAACTGACAAAACTCAACTGAAGTGCCCGTGGGCAAGGCACCCAACCCCCAAACTGTTCCCTGGGTGCTGTGGTTTGGGGCAAGTGTGCTCACTGCCCCCTAGTGTTTACTGAATGTGTGTTTTACTGCAAATGCATTAGATTAGACATGAATGAGTTAAATTGGACCCCTCACCTCTTACCATACGGGACCTACCTATCGAGGAAGATATCGCATGCTTCCTCTGAGTTAAGTAAAGCCAGCCACTACATCTTTTCAAACTACTTCTCAAACAGAAGGAAACACTTGGAGGAAAGTGCTACAGCCCACATGAGGAAAATAGGCAAACAGTTCACTTTCACATAAAGTGATGGATTTCTCCCTCTAAGCACTTATTCAACCCATGAAGGCTTTTGTCATCTGGTAATTAGTTGATTAAGTTGTGTTAAATGAGGTAGAAATACTGAACTCCTCATTTCAGTGGCTCTCCAGTTCTGAATTTTCACTCTCATTCTGCACTAAAATCATGCTTTTATTTTGCACGACTGTTACGCACATGAGAGCCGGAAGTGGCGTCATGCGGATGACGTAGCTTGTTTGGAATGGGGAAGAGCAGTTGTAATGTGTTGTTTTGATAGCCTCCATAGCTTTTCTGCTAGCTAGATTCGAGGTTTCAGCATGGGGCTTTTCGGGAAAACGCAAGAGAAACCGCCTAAAGACCTGGTAGGCCATGAACTCTGATATCCAGAAAGCTGTTCGCTTAAGTCCAGAGTTTACATTAAGAGTTTTAACTAGATAGTGGACTGTGGACAGTTAGCATGCTAACCTACGTCGCATAGGTAATTAGATAAAATATTACTCTTATTTTCTGAGATCATTACTAACATAGACTGTGAAGGAACATGTAACTTCCTGCTTGTTTATTGTTCTAATCGGTGTGCATGACTGAGTGACTGCTACATGACACAGACACGATCCTTTAATAAGTCTAATACAGTCAAATGTCATGAGGTAATGTGGCAGAATGACACACCCAGAGCACAGGAGCTGTTCCTCATCCATCCTGATTATTAGAAATTAATCATTGCTGTTCTGCTCCACAGGTTAATGAATGGTCACTAAAAATAAGGAAGGAAATGAGAGTGATTGATAGACAAATCCGAGGTGAGTACACATACCTGTAACAACAATGAATTAAATTCTTATGTATTATATGTGTATATCTACATACATACTATGATCAGCCATAACATTAAACCCACTAACAGTGACGTGAGTAATAATCTTCAGTGACCTATATATGTATAGGTGACTGGGTCAGAGCATCTCACACAAGCAGCTCTTGTAGGGTGTTCACTGGTTACTACCTACCAAAAGTGGTCCAAGGAAAGACAACTGGCAACTGGGTCATGTGTGTCCAAGAATCACTGATGTGCACTGGCGGTGAAGGCTGGCCTGTCAGGTCTGACCCCACAGAAGATCCCCAGAAGGATCTGTTGTTAGTTAATGTCTTGGTGCCAGATACCACAGCAAACCTCAGCACACATCTTGTGGCTCGACAACGCAGCTGTTTAGGCTGGCATTTCCGATGCTATGGTTATTTGGTGTATATACAGGAAGATTTACCCCGAATGTTCTGTTCTGTTCAGGATCTGAACCAAAAAAATACATTACATACCTTGATGTATGTGTAATAGGTTACATTACATGCAGTGCTGGACATGATTTTCGTTTTCTGCCAAACACATTCCTGAATTTAGCCATCGTTATTTGGTTCTTGGCAAAGTAACTGGTTAATGCCTACTAAAAGTGGCTCAAGCCCTTCTGGGTTAATTTCACAGAAGATCCACAGAAGGATCTGTTGCCATTGTATTGGTGCCAGATACCACAGAACCCCTTTAGAAGTCTTGGGTCTTATGTTGATGACTCAAATCTGTTTTAGCAGCTGTTTAACTGGTCAGTGTTAAGGTTATGGCTGATTGAGATATGCACCTAATGTTCTTGATGAGTTTATATATGCAATTTTTTTTATCATATTAAAGATATTCAGAGAGAAGAGGAGAAGGTAAAGAGATCAATCAAAGATGCAGCTAAGAAGGGACAAAAGGATGTTTGTATTATTCTTGCCAAAGAGATGATTCATTCAAAGAAGGCAATCAACAAGCTTTATGCATCCAAAGCCCAAATGAACTCTGTACTTCTTAGTATGAAGAATCAGTTGTGTGAGTATGGCTAATATCTTTCTTACAGCATGCAATATTCAAATACAAACCTTTTACTTAGTATAATTTTTTTTTCCTTTTCTGCCCTGACAGCTGTATTAAGAATGGCTGGTGCATTGCAGAAGAGCACAGAGGTGATGAAAGCCATGCAGAACCTTGTAAAAATCCCAGAGATCCAGGCTACCATGAGGGAACTCTCGAAGGAAATGATGAAGGTCTTAAACTTACCAGAAATGCAATCACTTCATAGTGTTCCTAATAAAGTGTATATTTACACTGAAATGCAAAAAAACCCTGGTACTGGTCTAATACTTGTAGTTCCCCCATGTGGCATGGACTCCACAAGCTTGTGTAAATATTCTGTATCCCATACTTCCTGCAGAATGGTCTGTTCTGTTGTATTTTGTGTTGCACAGTGTGTTGCATGGCATTGAGATCTGGTGACTTCAGTGGGAATGGCAAAACCCCAAACTCAGATGAGTGTTTCTTGTAATTTGGTGTAGACGTGTGGCAGCACATTGTCCTGTTGGTAGAGGTCAAACCCAGAATAAATGCAGGACATGAACAGGTGTAACTCTTCAGCAAGGAGACACACACAGTGTTCACCTGTCAGAGACATTTGTAGAAATACCAGGGGTCCCATGAAATGGCAGCTAAATAAACCCCATACCATTATGGCACCACCACCAGTCTATGTATTTTGCATAGGCTTGTCTGTACACGCTTTTCTGGTACTTTAGTGTAAATGTATTACATTGACAAGCATTTCAGGAACATCTTATACATAATTACATGACAGAATCTTATTATGTGGCACGTACATTCATACTTCATATGTTTTCACACCAAAACACAATTTTAACTTTATGATACACTGATGTAGATTATGCCACCGCTTTTTCTGTATTGTGTAATTTAGCCTTAACCTCTCTGAAACTGTGTAGTCATAAGCAGGTTCCATGCTATACTGTCATCCATGGGAAAATCATTTCACTCTTAGACACCGCTGAAACAATTTCTGACAACTTTAAAGACTTTTATTACTTAATCCATTCCATGAGAACAAACAGAATTATAATTGTATTATAATTTTAATGTGATTTTATCATTAATCTGTATGTTGTATTAGGCGGGTATTATAGAAGAGATGCTGGAGGACACGCTTGAGGGCATGGAGGATGAGGAAGAAATGGAGGAAGCAGCAGAGGCTGAAGTTGATAGGATCCTCTATGAGATTACAGCCGGTAAGGAACCTTAATTCTAGCACCATATATTATTTGGATGACATTACTTGACGTAAATTAGTAATCGGTTTAAAGCCTTCAGCGATCATTGCTGTTACTATACCCACGCCTATTGTGTTTAAGCATTATCACTATTTAAGGGCACCTGATCTGAGTGTGTGGAATAATGTTAGTGAAACAGAGAATGCATGGTAACCGAGAACAGAGAGCAAATTCAGTGCACACAAAGAGTTCTGTGCACGCCCAGTAATTACATGTTTTGCTGTCATTCCTGGGGAGTCATATCAATTTTGAAATTATGACATGTTCCTATTGCTGTGGTTAATCACTCTCACCCAGTAATCTTTCTTTTAGAAACAGACCTTTAATGTGAAATTCCTAAAATCAGCCTTAAGTTGTTCATATAGGTGGGGAAGCTGTGGCTCAAGGCTCAAACATATGACCAGATAGTCACTTGTTTGATTCTCTGAACCAACAAGACACAATTAAATTGCCATTGAGCGAAGCAACTAACCCCAAACTGCTCCCTGGGCACTGTGGATAGAGTTGCCAACTGTTCCGGGCAAGTGTGCTCACTGCCCTGAGTGTGTATGTTTTTTCTGCACTGATGGTATTACTTGCCAGTCTAGTTAACAGTCTAGTTAAGTGTCTTTAGCTAGTAAAGACATTATAAAATCAACACACACACAAAAATCCTTTTAAAGGTGAGTGTATTATGCTTAACAGGCCACGAATGGAACAGTAACTTTTCAATAACAGACACTCAGACTGGGACATCAATTAATAAACAAATGATCCCTCCAGGAGTAAGCATATAAAAAACATAATAAAACCTAACTTCATATAATCTAAAAATCTTTCCTTAAGACAAACAAGCTTCTCTTAGTGTCCTAGTTATACATAAGCTGGAGAGAAACAAACCCGTCATTTAAGGCACAAACAGACACCAAGACACAACATAGCTTCTTAAAACGTGGAACATATAGGTCACAGAATAACACATACAGCAAAGAAACCAAACATGGCAAAATAGGGTCAGTGAGAGGAATGAGAGATATTATTGTTTCTTCTTCTTCTGCCATTTATATCCCCCTCTTCAGGAAATTACTTCAAAAATATAAAGGTAAATTTTTTCTAGTTTTTATCATCGTACCATTTTGAATCAACATCTGCAGGATTTAACTAAAGCTTATGGTTAGGCTGGTTTTTGTAGTGTTCTATTGTCTTTCGTTGACTTGTTTTTATAGTGATCCTGTAGTGTAATATACAACATGTTATTTTGATCACCGCATCAGATCTCTAAACACCCAAGATACATACGTAATGCTTGAAAACCTCCCAGACCTACATTTTAAGCCTGCGTTTAATGTGAACAACCATCTGAATATTAATTGATTAAATAATATAACCATTAATATCTGATGCAGTATGTTTTTTTTTTTTTTTGGTTAATAATAGGCGCTCTTGGAAAAGCTCCCAGCAAAGTCACAGATGCTCTTCCTGAGCCGGAGCCAGCCGGTGCTACGGCAGCCTCAGAAGACGAAGAGGAAGACATTGAGGAAATGCAGTCCAGGCTAGCAGCACTAAGGAGCTAAACTGCTGTAGTCAAAAATCTCCTCCCAACTACAATACATTTATTCTTCTAATGTCTTGTTTCTTATGTTAGTCCTTATAAGGATCGGTATCAGCAGGTTGTATAATATATTCACACAGGAAACAAGACTTAGGGAAGTCTACCATAGCAAAAAAAAGTTTGCCTACATAATTAAACAGCAGTTAAAAGCATTATGGCTGATAGGTAATTCAGTTCACCCTGTTCATTTTCAAGTTCAAGTTATTTAAACAAATTGTCCATAATTTCTGCTTCAAACAGTGATCCAAGTTTATGCTACGTATGCATACAGCTGTGTAACACAACAAAGGATCTGTTGTACAGTGCAGTCATCATGTTGATCTCTATCCTTGTCTCTATCTTCACTGTGGTTTCTTTAGCCTTATTTGGTGTCTAAGCGAATGCTGCTTCTCTTCTGTAATCATTCAGTGGAAATGTGGTTTTACTGAATCTGAGAAAGCCCCAACAGCCATTGTATGGGCATTTTGTATAAATATATAGATACTGAGTGTGTTTATCTTAATTTTAGATTCAGTAAAGCCCTCCTAGTTATGTAAATGTTTCTGTGATCTGGCTGCTGTCCAGGCTGATGAAAACCATGCGTGGCTGTGACTTGTTATGGTAACTGTAGCTTTCACACTGAGCCACTGCACCATAGCCAACATTGTGAGAGTGGAAAATCTGTGCTAATGGCTTACAAATTCAGATCTACCTTTTTCAAATTTATATATTATTGCTATTAACAACACTCCTGAAGTCTGAGATGTTCTTAGTTGGTTTGGTTTTCTTGAAAAGAGTTAATGTGTTTAAGTAAAACACTATCAGTACCTGGATCCTTTTCTTTTTTATGTTGTTGTTAATTATTCCATCATAAGGTAATAAAGGTTATAAAGAAAAGGGTTTTTTGAGAAAAAAATGCCTCTTTTAAGACACACTTCAAAATTCACTCTTATTTTGATTTACTTTTTAACTAGGCCCATACTCTGTAAATTCATGTGTGACCTGAGACACTGTTTACATACATCATCTCAAAAGCATTACTGTATGTGTGTGTTAAATCTCAAGCCACGGTTACTTCAGTACACTTACTAAAATGTTTTTTGTGATGTGACATTGTGAGCAGATTGTTCGTTTCTCCTTTACAAGACAACATCCAAGACACTGAGCTTTTCTGCACATGCTTTACTGTGTGAACCTTTAGGGCTCTCTTATAAACCTCTATTTTAAAATAATGTCATATTGTCAGCTTGTAGCATGAGAATGCTATCTCTTACGGCTGTATATTTTGCGTTTGCGTATACTGACGTTAATAGTTTTTTCTCGCTGTGGACTAAAATGAGGTCACTCATTAATAATGATACATGTATGAAATCATGGCATATTAAAGGTGACTGCAGATTATTTTATACAAATTCAGTCTGGTTCACCAATTAATTATGCTTTATAAAATTCTAAAATTATTATAGAATCCTTATAGAAAGTGATTATAAATAATGTAAATAAACCACACATACAGAAATGTTTTTTGTAAACACAGGGATGTTTAAAAATAAAATTTTATGAACAAATTGAGGTGTGCTTCTATTTTATTGACCATTGTATTAATATTAGACTAGAAATAGATGAATGTAAGTTGTCTGTGGTGTTAAAATAGGAATTTTCTACATAATCCTGTGTTGTGCAGCTCTGCTTATTTGTAAGGTGTAATATGTGTAAAAGCAAATTTTTGTTTATGCACTGAACCTCATCCTTACACTGCTCTTCATGCAGGACAAAAGGTTTTGCTTTGGTGATAGGTTACCTTTGGCTCTTTTATTTTCATTGTCAGGTTATGTATAAAAAAGAGGGTGTTGGCTTTAACCATGACTCAGGGCTTATGAAAAAGAAACCTCCCTTGCAGCTAGTTGCCAGCTAGTGTGTGTGTGCCAGTCTCATACACTTCAACATGATAGCTGCATTGTGTGGTACAGTAACTGACATAAGTACTGGTAGCTGATATGAGTACATCTGATACCACGAGTACCAAATCTCAGCAATAAACATAAATTTCACAGCTCGGTCTATCACGTGGTATCATTTTCTGACTAATGACAGTGCGTTTGACCCTTTTAGCCTTCCATACAGCGCGCTCTTCTAGAACCAGGCTAGATCCCAGACCAACATACTAACGTACTAAGTAGTATATATAAATAGAGCGCCATCTCTGCGAGCTGTATACTACCTATAAACTATTATGTCATGCTCTGTAATTGGCTAAGATTTTTATGTTGCAGGTATTAAAATGTGCGTCTGAATGAGTGCTGTTTTGATACACCCTTTTCTCTGTGTTATTGTGAATTACTCTTCAGTACAGAAGAGAAGAGTACGGGTTTGGATGTATCCATAGCCCAGTTTTCCGCGTGCGCATGCGCAGACGCGGCCGCTGTCAAACGGTCACCGCCAGCAGTCGCGAAGGAAACTCCTCCCTGCTGACAACAAGCGAGCTCTCCTAGCGCAATGGTCTCGTGGATTATCTCCAGGCTTGTGGTGTAAGTGTTTTTCTTCTATTCTTGCAATTATCCACCATGGACATATGAGACTGTGGGTCGGTCTTCAGGTCCATGCTGTAAGGTGTCTCCTCTTCAGGACTGTGTGTTTATTGCTCTTTAATTCTAGGCAGAATATAAATAATAATCATATGCAAGTCTTGACGCGCTGTTTTGGGGACGAGGACTATACAGGGCTTTACATTATAATGTTATATAGGATAGTGACAATGTTGTCCTAAATCCCTGCTCTCTAAACCTCAGTGATATGTCCAGTGTCATATACAGAGCTATGAAAAAGGGCCAAACAAAGGCAGTGTGACGCGAACCTGGACGATTACGTGTGTCCCTGGACGACTGGGTTTATTATTATTTATTACATTACATTATACTTCAATAAAGCCAGCGCCCATTTGTTCAATAACAGCATCATATATATA
>JAOVVF010000002.1:11650289-11663359 GCA_028565595.1 Duopalatinus emarginatus | reverse complement strand
TACATACATATATATATATAATTAATAATGCATTTGTAATTTATAAAACACAATTTTCAGCGTTTTTTTAATTTTTAATTTTTTTTTATAAAAACGGGGATGACATTAGGCCTGTGCATGACGGGTTAATAGTCTCAACTAACCTACGAGGTTGTTGGGTGTATGCAATATTACAAAATATAAATTACAATAAAAAGAAAGCAAATGATTTAAAGCGAATTATAGCCAATCTAAAACTGACTGCATGTTAACCAGTGTATACGAACCATGAAGGTAAATCTGGTTTGTTTTTGTCTTTTTAACATGTCCAATCTTCTGGTCTCCAGCTCGTGCGTAAAAGAAACCACAAAATGGCGAGTCAATTAAATTTAGATTACGATATCCGGTTACACACTGCATGGGCGACAGTTTGTGGGACACTACAGAGCTGCATCACAGCGTCCTACAGCTCTAAATATAGTGGACATACTGGGATGTCCAGAGCACAATATGGTGGTGGAGCAGCACAAGGTGTTGGGACACTGTCACTCACATGTCGGTGTGGTGTTTGGTGTTTTGGCCGTTTGGTCCATATGTAGGTCGACCACTTGCTCAGGTCAGATCATGTGCAGCTGTCGCTGGGCTCGGAGAGAGAGAGAGAGAGAGAGAGAGAGAGAGAGAGAGAGAGAGAGAGCACTTGTAGACAGATATGTACTTGAACACAGGTGCAGTTTTGGCCTGAGTTTATCTCACATTATTCGGCTCTACATCAGCGCTGTCCACTTCACTTTCTCTGACTCGTCTCTTTTCTCAGTTTCCATTACAGACGCTCGAGCAGGTTTAAGTAGCGCACGTGCAGCATGCGTTATGACGTCACCCCGTTTGCCCGCCAATTAACGCTAATTAACTGTTAAAGTGGACGTTAAAAGGTTTAACGTGGATATATTGTCTCACCAAGCCTCGACATGACAATCACATAAATTATTATAAAATAAATTATTTTGATAAAAATGTGTATTGACATGCTCCTGACACGCTGTCGTTCCTATAGCAACACATCATTCATATAATTTAAGCCTATAGTAAACATTTAACATTATATTAAGCAGGCTTAGTTTCCCGACATGAGCGTCAGCAACCTGCGTTCTTAATATTTATTAAAACTATAAAAAAATTGAGTGTTTCTTTTGTTTTACTATATTAAAGATTGAAATCCTTGACAAATTGATCATGAAAAGTATTTTTGAAATACTAGGCTAGTAAGCAAAGCTAACTGTTAATCTAACTAGCCTCGATACGCTGCTATTATTATTTTAGTAGGTGAGGATCCATTTTCATTTAAAGGACTTCTCAAAATTATAGCAGCTACTCCAGGCTCTCCTACTCCCCCATACTCTGTTGGGGTGTCTGAGCTATTTTTGTCAAGCAGGCAGAATAAACTTGGAAAATAATCAGGGTGGTAAAAACGTGTTTGGCCTGCAGACTACACACCCGACATCTGTTAGAGAAATGTCTTCCGGGCAACACGTTCCTAAAATAATAAAATCACTTGTATGGGTACACTAATAGTCTACTATTAACTTACGTAGTTAGGCTGTGACAATTAATAGTTTACCAAGTTTACCAAGTGAATAGTTTGTCCTTACAATTAATAGTTTACCAAGTGATTCTTTAATATCAGAAACAATGTAACAATTTAGACTAACAATAATGCTTAGGTGTGTTCTCCCCGTGTCCGTATGGGTTTTCGAAGGGTGCTCCGGTTACCTCCCGAGAAACACATGGAAGGCTAATTGGATAAGCTAAATTGGCCCTATGTGTGAGTGAATGGATGTGTGTTTGTATGTGGTAACCTGTGATGGATTGGCGGCCTGTCCAGGGGGTATTCCTCCCTTGCTCCCAGTGATTCCAGGTGGGCTATGGACAAGCTGCGACCCTGACAGACTAGGTGGATAAGATAATGACTAACTGACTGTCTGACTGACCTTTTTGATCCCCTCAGAAACTTTAAGATGTTTCCCCAAAGGTACGGTAGTCTTTAAGTGAAGAACTAAACAAGTGCCCTTTATTTACTGAGAAGATTGTGACAGTCACTGGACTGTAATAATGCAATGTACTTTACCGTCTTATAATTTTTCAACACTTTAAATTACGAATAGAATACAAAAGTAGTTTTTTCCACAGTAAAGAGAAACTTTTTAATTTGTAATCATGGTATACGAAAGTAATACAGTGGTAAAACCGCTTATTGTCACTACTTAAAGATACTAAAATACATGAAAATACTTGAAATTTAGGTTACTGACTTGCTAGCAAGTTAAATGGGAAATGTGTGTATATTTCAGTGCTTACTGAACTGAGGTGCTCTCATGTCATTGGTGCACACTCACAAATACCATTTTCATGTTAATGTTCCACACAGTAGTTGATACTATACTGTTCTGTGTGCTCATGTCCTCTCCTTTAATGCTCTCTTTTAAATATATTGTTCTAACACTAAAACGATGTTGCAAGCTGTGTGTAGATGTTCACGTACAGTGATTGTGTTTTAGAGGTTGTCACAGATTTGTTCTATTTCTAAGTTGACAGTATTTCTTAGACAGTGTTTATTTATCAGTAAATAAAGATAATCTAAAAATGACAAGTTTTACATGGGCTGTTGTTCTGTCTTCACCAGGCACAGGCCTTAGGTGAACCATTTTAAACTCTTCAGGATTGTTAACATTAGTAGGGTTTTTACACGTTTTTACACATATCACACATCCAAGCAATAGGACACTGTACAGGATAAGCTTCACAACATTGCATTTAAATATGGTGGATGCATTTAGCTGTCTTTTAACTGAAAGCCAGAAAAATGTAAACAGAAGCCTGAAAGAAACTAGGCAGATGCATTGTGATATGAGTTTAGCTTTCATATTATATTTCTTTCATATTATAGGCTATATTGAGAACTAAGTGCACATAGTGAGAGCTGTAGACAGCCTGTATGGTGTGCAAATAGTTTATTTATAATAGAGTGCAATACACTGAGAGCATTAAGTAGTATCTAAAGACCATGCATTCTGTGTTCTTATTAGATCTAATATAGTGGTATTAAAGCATTATTTTATGTCAGTTAATAAAGGTAGATTACAGATTATGGCAAAATTATAACAAATTGCCATTTAACAAGTATTTTAAGACTATTAGGTTTCTATTAGACTTATATTTGAATGTGTGCCTCTTTCTTATTAGTAGTCTAAATAGGAACTGTAATATGCAACCATCCTTAATGGCCTGTATTTTCTGTTATCTGATTCTATTTGGGTGTAAAAGTAAATTATTTATAGATGCTATTGGAAATCTGGCACCTATAAGATGTAAAACTTTAATTAGTGCCTTTAATTTAAGTAGATGAATCAGATAACGGAATACTTTCCCTGCAGAAATATTGCGACCGTCTCTTAATACAGCCCCATATGGTTATTACAGGTCTATAAATACTTTCATAAATTACATTTACTATTAGTCTACCAACAAATATTCTCAAATGCAATCACAGATGGGAAACGGTGAAAGGTGAGGAAATAAGGACAAGTTTAATGCAAACAACCTGCATTTGAAGGTGAAAGTACTCAGGTTGCACTGAAGCCTGTTCTGCTGATCTGGTTCATCTGTTTTTGTCTGACAGGCTCATATTTGGGACCCTTTACCCTGCATACTCGTCATATAAAGCTGTCAAATCAAAAGATGTGAGGGAATATGTGAGTATGCATAATGTAATCTATAATAAGCATTTGATTGCTTTACTGCTCTCACACCTACATCCTGCTAATTCAGCATAATCTTATAGGAATGTGCTGACATTTAGATTTCTTTAAAAAATTGTTATTTTTCTATAAAAATTGCTAATTATATATATTCCAACAGGTCAAATGGATGATGTATTGGATAATATTTGCACTGTTCACAACAGCTGAAGTTATCACAGATCTATTCTTGTGCTGGTAAGTACAGAAATAGTGGCTTCCTACAATTTCCCACTGAAGGCGCGCCCCTGATCGAATGTTGTTGATTATGCCTGACGATAAACAGCTTGAAATCATTATGCCTGGATATTACTCATCTCCTCTTTCTTTTGAAGGCTCCCATTTTACTATGAGCTCAAAATTGCTTTTATGGTGTGGTTACTTTCACCATACACAAAGGGATCCAGTGTGCTGTATAGAAAGTTCGTCCACCCGACTTTGTCCTCTAAAGAAAAGGTACGCCTCTGAATATCTGTTCACTTTTACATAGTTGTTTTCCTTTTCCTTTTTTTCAAGTAAGCAAAAGTTCAGTGCTGACTGATACATTTGGAAGTTGTAATTTTTTTTCGGAAGTGAAGATCCATCTCGCTCTGTGCCTCAGGTTTGTGCTTGACCCTGTTTCCTGCAGTGTGTTAGGTGAAATGTTCCCAGTTGATGAACAGTAGTAGGAAATGATGCTATACTTTCTCCAGTGGATTTCTCTTGCCCTTTTATGTTTGAGGCAGGATATTCGTCATGATTACAATGAAGGAAGAGTGCAGCAGCACTGATAGGAAAGTTGAAAACAAAAGCTTGGGTGATTTTGTGTGTGTGTGTTGGGGGTGGGCGGTCGGGGGGTAATCTGGTGTTTTCATATAGAAGAAACAGCAGTGAATGACAAATCAAAATTAGGATTTGTCTGTGACTTTATGTACCCCACCTCAGCCCTTGAGAGTAAGTAAACCGTTTCCTTATTACTTGCATTTTCCAGGACATTGATGAATACCTGTGCCAAGCAAAGGACAAAAGTTATGACACCCTGATGCACTTTGGAAGGAAAAGCCTAAATGTGGCCGCTACAGCTGCAGTGATGGCTGCCACTAAGGTAACAGTATTATCATTTCAGTGACAAAGTAACAAAGAGCTAATAAGAGTGTATAATTGTTGTGTGTTTAAGTTAAACAAATTATGAGTAGGATTTTCATTTCACATGTTAAAAGAGAGTGATATGCCACACAAATTTCACTAAGGTTTAATTAATCAAAGGGCCAGGGCGTGCTATCAGATCGCCTTCGGAGTTTCAGCATGCATGACCTGACCACCATAGACTCAGAGGATCAGTCAAAGAGTTCTGGGTCAGTCACCACTCAGCCTCCATTGGGTCAGCACAGAGCTCGAGCCATGATGCGCAGCAAATCAGAGGCTGCCTACAGCAAGAGTAAGTCCATCTGTCCAACTGATTATCCTTCTACTTCTGAAAAATAAACTACAAACCAATTACATACTCATTGGAACTAAATTGATAACATTCAGTCTGTTCCTTTGCTTGTGAATATTAACCATGCCAGTTTAGGTTCAGGATTCTTACAATATGCAGAATACATTGGTTCCCCTGTTATATTCCCATCTGGTAACATAATGCTATGTTATCCAGTCTGTTGAAAAGTAAGGTCCATGTTGATTTCATTGTATCTTTAAGTTGGCTAAGTAATATTGGTTTCTGACCTTAAATCGTGAATTTAATGTACATTCAAAAATTGTCCAGGATTTAAGATGTTTGCGGTAGGTAATTACTAAATTTTCTGTGGATCAGTATTATGCAGTAGGGTGGCACAGCCGGTAGTGTTACTGCCTCACAGCTCCAAGGCCCCTAGTTTGATCCTTGTACAGATAATGGTCTTCTATGCATGTTCTCCCTGTGTTTTACACAGTAGTTCCCAACAATGCCAGTAGGTGGATTAATGAAAATAAATTGCCACTAGGTCTTAATGAGGGTGTAAATGTATGTGTGCATGGGTGCCCTTGTAATGGACTGGCAAGTATTTGTATCTCATGCCCAGCATTCCAAATATAGGCTTGGGACATTCTCTATCTCTGGCCAGGATAAAATGGTTGCTGAAAATGAATGAATAAATTAATGAGTACAGTGCACTCTTATTCAGTTAAACCTCTGAATTTCATAGTTTCAGCGAACCATTACAATTTTCTGTACAGAGAGATGTCAGGTATTTTGGAAAGTACATTAGAAGTAATATATCAACAGGAAGTGTTGATACATAGTAGGAAATATGAGAAGCGATCTAAACCAAGAGCACTGCGCTGACCATGCAAACAAGCTGCTGTTCAGCACAGTTATTTCTCAGTTAGCTCTGCTAGAGAACACTTTGTATTGAACACTTCCTATTCCTGATCCACCCTGTTACATTTATTCTCAGAAACGTTTTGTACCTGTTAGAAAACTGGCTACCATAGACTGGTGACTTGTCTAGGGAGATTTCCCTGTTCTCTGCCCAGCGAGTGCTGAAATAAACTCCCAGCAGTAGGATTAGCAGTGTAAATAATAAATGATACAATGAGAGAATGCTATGGAGTTGAAGGGTTAATATTGCATTTAAGTAGCAAAGGTGTATGATTGAATTTATTACCGTAAAAAAAGAGTATTCCTTACATAACAAAATATGCCTACTTACACTACTGTAGCTGTCATGGATGTTTTTAATACATTTCTTAAAGATCTGAGAATATTCTTCTATAATTAGAGGTCAAGTAAAGTCTTGAATTCTTTTCATGTAGTCACCTCAGAGGCTGCAAATGTAGGCCTTGATGAGTCCCTGTTTATTATTCACTACTGTTGTTTTATTTCAATACAACAATTAAACTATCATATGCAATTTATTGCCCTGTAAAATACACACACGCACCTATAAAGGCTTGTTTTGATGCCCATGTTGTTATGGTGCAGGCCCAGAGTTTGACGTAACTGAGTTTGAGATGTTGAATTTGGAGCAGTATGCTTCTGTGGACCCTTCTACCCCTCTGACCCTCAAACCCACTCCGATACCAAGATCCATCAGCAATCCAAGCCGGCCTTTTTCACCCCTTGAGTCTTTCCAGGACAGTCCTCCATCTGAGGCCCCAGAGGTGTCCCAGGACAGTGAAAAAGAGGGGCTCACCCCATCCAACTCAGCCCAACTCGGCCTGCTTAAGAGACGTGCCCCAGAGGTAGCGCCCTCTTTAGACGGTTGGTTGGCAGTGTGTCTGCTGGGGTGCTGATGGCCTGGTTATTACTAACTTGCTGGATCAATAATCAGCATGGTTACAACTACAGATTAATCCACCAAAAGCTACCTACAGTTTTATGTGATATTGTATCCTGTATGTTTGAAAGTCAGGGCTACTGCATAGGGTTTGAGGAGTTTTATAGCAACCTTTAGCTTTAGTGTGTCGTAGAACCAAAGAGATACCTATCTAATCTGGCCTTTGGGGTTGTTGACCTGATCTGATCCTTCGGTACAAACATTTAGCTTCAATTTTGTGTGATGCATGACCTGCATGCACTGACCCCTGCTTCTTACATGACATTAGCATTAAAAAAAGCTTCCTTAGAATGAAAATGTGATTATTAATCACTAATTTGATCAGGCAGGAGAATATAAAGCTGTTTGAATACAGACAAAACATTTTCTCTAAATTCTCTATCCCAAGTCTTATAATATTCCAACTAGTCTTAGCATAGACACAGAACATGTAACATGCACAGATACGTGTGGTCTGGAGTTGGCTTGACACAATTGTTCTAATGTGCAAATAAACATGGACACAAGTGAACCATTGGTGATACATTTTGGCTGTCAGTCAGAATTTCATTGTCCTTTTCTGTTTTTTTCCATGTCTTATCTTTCTCTCATCCCTCTTTCCCAACTCTCAGCCTCCTCCTAGAGCTTTAAGACCTGTCACCAGATCCAGATCCAAGAACACCCTATCAGCAAACCCTGAGGCCATGTGACTGTGCATACGCTGTGAGACTGCTTTAGCTGCCTTAGCTGCAACATGAGGACACAGAAAAAAAGGAGAAAGAGAGGGAGGGGAAACACACGGCGATGCAGACAAAAGATCAAATATTTAAAGCAGCCTTGTTCTCTAATGAGGTAACCAAAGCGACGTGCGACTGATCTTTGACACCCGTGAGGGAAGGTTTCTATCGAGGTAGCACATGTATGTGGCACCATTTGAAGACTCTTAAACACTTATCAAGTTGTGTTGTACATACTTACTATATGTAAAGAGTGTATGTTTTGCTTCCTTTTGTTTGTATGACTTTGGGAGAGACAGAAGCATGCGTGTCCCTCTGTTGGTCTGTCACGAGAGCAACGCTTGTCTCTGAGCACCTAGGCATTGTACAGTAGCCACTACGTACGTTCACTGCTGGAGGCACTGTGACGAACCTTCGGTGGACTTTTAAAGGCTTCATGCCGTTCAGTGCACTTGAACGGAGCACGAGTGGGCGCGGCACCATCGTCCTCTCAGGATGTTTAGCCCATAGAGTGTTGATAATGTCCACTAACACTGACAAAACTGTCCATTTTCTCTGAGTAAAGTGGACAAATATTTATTTACAAAGCCAGAGTGACTTTTACATACAGGCTTGTAGTTCCACCAAAAATTGAATGGCAATGAAAACATTAATCATGTATATTTAAAATCATTTACTGGACAAATGTGCAATGATGTTAGAGTTCAGTTGACTCTGTGAAAGAATAGATTAAAACTGAGCCAGACTGAAGAAATTTCTCCCCTAAATGCTGTGTCTATTCATGCTGTTGTCAGATAACATGATGAGGCATGCTACACGATTAAAGCCCATCGCAAAAGAAATAAATAAAAATAAAAATACAACAGATTGGTGATTTAATGTGATGCTGACTGATCCAAGGAAATTCATGACTATATTCAGTAGCATTCTTTAGGCATTTTATAGTAGCAATTCTGAATTACTCAACTACTCATTTTTACGTTTTGCTTAAGATTAAATATTGTCTTATTGTCCTGTTCTGTCTTTTATATCCTGTAGCATTGAACGCTCATTCAGTTAAAGAATTTTGATTTATGTTTCGCTTTTCTTAACTTGAACATTGCATGAATTCACACTTCGACAATCTGAATGTTTTTTTTACTTCTTCATACCAGTTTGGAGTCGTCAGTATTACTGTGTTTATGTACACTACTTAAGAATTATAGCTTTGTGAGCTCTAACATACACACTGGATGATGAATGTGGCACTTTACTCATTAGGCAGTTCAGTTTAGTTCTCAGTTTAGCACCATGTTGCCCCCTAAAGTCAGCTGTACTTCAGATTGGTCACAATGCCATATCACTGCTTAATAAAGAATGTTAGGATTATATGTTATAAAATTCCACTGTTACAACTGTTTTTATCTTAATGAGATTTTGAAGGTGTTTAACAAGCTGGAAATATAATGACAATCTTATGTTATTTAACCTCTTTCAGATATCAGGTAGTAAAAGCCCGTATTGTCTCACAGCGAAACAGTTTTTTATTGATATATTTCTCAGGTACAGTTTGTTAAATCTTTCCACCTTTAATCAAACCCTAAGCATTAAACATGAAATGTTAAAGGACAAACATAATGACATGAAAGAATTTAAACCTGGGACTTGTGAATTAAGATTCATTTAACTGAAGACCATTAAGTCAATATTATATTTGCTCACAAAGGAAACCGATTAAGTACAAAACATGCATGAAATATCTTCTGTCATTCTGTACATGTAACCATTTAAGTGCTCTATGTGGAACATTGTTAGGATTATCTGATGCTACGTTCATAAAAAGTAGTATTGAATTTTGTTGAATGTTTCAGGAGTTAGTTATTAAAGGCACATTTCTTTGAAAAAAGCCATCTGGTTTAAGTTGTTCATGTTCAACATTATTTCTGGGCTGATTTTATTTTTTAAAAGTGTTCATAGTAAGAACATACCTGCTTCATTATCCAAACAACAGTTGAGGAAAATTAGTCATGATTTGAGTAAAGGATGTGCCTTTAAAGACTAATAATAATAATAATAATAATAATAATAGTTATTATTGTTATTATTATTATTGCTTTTGAGTAAATTTCATACTTTGAAATAATGTTCATGTTTATTCATTTGTTTGTCAAAACTCCTTGGAGGAGAGAGAAATAAAGAAAGGCTAGGGATGTATTTAAGAGTGACTAAATGTTGCTTTCCTCCTAATAAACACCACCACAGCTTGCAGTTCAAAAATATCACAGCTCTCATGTCTGGCAGGCCAGAAAAGATCTCTGACACTGTTGAGTAATGTGGGAAAAAAAATTAAAAAAATGGTCTGATCTCTGTCACTAAAGCTTGATATGAATCTGAAGGTACGCCACCATCAGTTATTAAAAAGGGAGACAGAATTTCAATGGCTCTTTGATTTCATTTACATAGACACTAACCATAAACACTGGTTTTCAACTTAGTAGGTTATTCTTTCAGAAACTGTATTCTGGGTGATAATCATAACAGTCATACATATACACTTCACAAGCAAACATTTTATTCATAGAACAGTACATTTTTAATACAATAGGAATATGTACACTTACAGATTAACCCTATCGTGGTATTTCTGGTAAGGATCGTTAAGATACCAGTTTCTTCTTTTCCAAAAGGATGTTGTCATTTTGTCTAATTTTTTGCACTGGGTCTTGTTGCAGAATACATGCTCGCGTAAACGCTTCTTTCGGGCTGCTGGTTTTTTCCACAGCTTCTTTTTGTATCCAGCCTAAAAAAACCAAAGACAGTCAGATTTAGTGGTGCAATGGTACAATTAGTGCTCAGGGGAGAGCAGGTGCTTTTAAACATTACAAATTCTACAGTTTCATTGAATCTGATGATGAGATACTATAATGTTACAAATACAATTTTTTTTATAAGTATGTGAATCAAATATGAAAAAGCAGGAACTGAAAGACAACTGCTCTCACAGGCAGGACTGTCCATTTAATGTCAAATCTTTCCCAGATTTACATCCACAGACTATACATTCTGTAAGCATATACAAAAAAAAACCAAAAACAAAAACAGTTGCTGTCTTACCTTCCTTCTCACCCACAGGCCACAGTGCAGCCTCAAAAACCTCTGCGCCACAGATTTAACGGACTTCCTCTTGCCCTTCTTCACACTATAATATGTTAGGTTCCTACAGGGCTGCTGCAGTGATGGAATGAGGGGCGAGACTCTGTATAATGAGAGATTTTAAATACATAAGAAAACTTAACAGTGACTGTTTGGTCTCTCCGTAAACTACCACTGTGTGGCAAAATGTAAAAAAAACCCCCCAAAAAACAGCTGTCTAAATACTTATGGACCTGTGTTTGTATCCTGCTTGCATCACATCATCATTATCACTACCTCTAGTACACTTACAAAATACATATGCATGCAAACAAAAGCACAAATATGTACACAGGTACAAATTAGCCTATGCAAAAGTCATAGCAATGCCACCTGTGCATACCATTGGTTGCATCTGCCATTGCATATATAAGAGAGAGACATATATGGAAGATTCTAAAGCAGTAGGCTTTAGGATCTGACGCCCAACTCGAGGAAACCTAACGAATGCACAACACAGAGATATGATCCTTTTCTGGGCTCAGTGCCACTGCCACTGGACACTGGATGACTGGAAACTGGTAGCCTGGTCTGGCAAGTCGCGTTTCCAACTGTTTCAGGCAGATGAAAGGATCTGTGTGTGGAGACAACCCCATGAAGACATGGATCACTCATGTCAACAGGGGACTGTAGCTGGTGGTGGCTCCATAATTGTATGGGGTTTGTTGAGCTGGCATTTCATGGGACACCTGGTACGTATACATGAACCGTCTCGGACATTTCTGCAGTTCTACATTAGACTGGTCCATCAGTTTATGCTTTTACTGGCACATTCCTGACATTGTGACAAATAAACTTGAATTATTACTTAAAGGTTATTCTCCAGTGTCAGCAACTTTCTACCAGTATGTTTTCTGGGACAATCCTTAAAGACAAAGGACTTTGCACTTTCCAAACAAGACATGATTAACCTCAAGTACAAGAGAAAATGAGAATCTGCTGAGGTAAGGACTGTTTAGAGGTGTTATAAAACACAGTAAGTGGTATAAGTGGTAACTAACATTCCTCAAGAGTAAACATATTTATACATAGTGGAAAAAAATGACAGGTCATTCCTTACTCAAATAATATACAGCTGCAATTACAATTATTGCAAACTATGTTTATAAGCAAAATGCACAATCTTTCAGCTGGTTGCAATAGACCAATCAAATAAGAACACTTTAAATAGCTCTGCACAGCTAGTATAAAAATTGGTTTCTCCAAATTGAAAAGTCACTTTTGATGATCTCAGAACTATTCAAGCCCTTCATGACCAGCATCTTTAGTACCTAGTAGATCACCTACTTTTACAGTTATGACCTGCTGTAAACTAAAGGCATATAGCCAAATAGCAGCTTCTGCCAGTGTTCCTAAGGAATCTTAGCCTATTCCTCATAGAAAATGGCCTCCAGTTTATTAATATTCTTGATTTGCATGCTTTTTCCACCTCCTTTAAATCCTACCAGAGACTACCTATGGGGTTCAATTTAGGTGACTGTGACAGCCACTCCAGAATCTTCCAGGACTTTCAAGCCTTGGTAGACTTTAAGGTATGCTTGGGATCATTGTATTGTTTAAAAGTCCAATCCGTTTTCTTAGGATTTCCTGATACTTCATCTTGCCCTCCACAGGTTGCTGGTTTCCAGTATTAAAGTAAGCAAAGCAGCCCCAGAGCATCAACAAGTCCCTGCAATGCTTCGCTTCAGGCAGGTCGATCTCATAAAATGTTTTAATAAATGGAGATACTGCAATTCTGTTTTTTTTATAAACGAAGTCATACTTAGTATTAGAGCTGTTTAAAAATTGTGAGATTTGTGATTTCCTAATAAAAACATCTTGGCCAAAGTTATTTTTATGGTTTCATATAAAATAATAAATGTCAGGAGTTATAGTTGCCTGAACATGTCTGAGATGTTTTAATGTACAATGATACAGAAACAGTTTTCATCTACCAGTCTGGTAGCTGGTCAGGTCATTCTGAAAGCATTAAGAAGTGTTGTAATGTTTATGGTATACAATGAAGTATATTTCAATGAAGTCATCGCCTTGTGGTTAGGGAACTGATCTTGTGACTGGTTTGTGTGTGTGTCTATATATATATGTATATATACACATATACATACATACATATACAT
>JAOVVF010000002.1:11597953-11611742 GCA_028565595.1 Duopalatinus emarginatus | reverse complement strand
ACTTTGACTTTGCACATTGCTACTATTTGCACTTCCGGTAGATGCTACCTGCATTTCATTGCCTTCTAATTAAATAAATAAAGTTGACAATAAAGTTGAATCTACCTATCTCTCTATCTATATATGTATGTATGAGTGTGTATATATGTGTGTGTGTGTGAGTACTATTTAAACAATTTTTTTCCTCCCCCCACCCCCCCTTTATTACTCCTGGACAGTTTTTGAGTTTCTTCTTTAACGTTACTAATCTCACCACATGGATCCATGAGGAGTGGAGTAAGCTTTATGATACCACTTATGTAGAAGAGAAGTGGATAGCTCCATTACTGAGGTAATAAAATGGTACTAATGGTACTAATAAGTGTAGCTTCTAGGAGGCTTACAAATACAGGATGACAGGATGGTGAAACACAGATATTTTATGATTTAACATGTATGGTCAATTCATACTGCAAAGAAAAGCATTATGATACCTGTGTGCTGTTAGTGATTATTCCAGTTCATCTCTGTCCTTTTAATTAGATGGCAGGCTGAGATACAAGGACTGTTAGAATACCTTGAGAAGAAAACAACCCAGGGAAGCCAGCCAAAGAAATTTCCCAGGAAGTCAACAAAGCCTCAGGAGTTTGATCTGACAAAGCCCAAACCTCGTCCAATTCCTGCTCCTGAACTGATTCCACAACAGGAGAAACCCAAACCGGTTAGTCATTTAAAGCTTCTTGAGCTGAGTAATAATCAAGATGAATTAACCTTAACCCTAGTTCACTACTAACTAGTATTTCAGGGACATCTGAAAGGGTGGGCAAAAGGCTGGGCACATTATTATTTTATTTATTTTGTCACTGTAGATAAAACACTGTGCAACGATTAGGCAATGAAACAAGGAGCATGATGGTTGCTCTAATTTTATTTACATTTGACATTTTTAAGGCTTGCATTTGGTCCATATTAATATTAAGCTTGTTTGGCTAAATCTGAACACAGAAATGACACAGAAACCAGCATCTGAATTGCATGGAAACTCAATCTTTTGGTGCATGTTATAGCATATTATGTTGAAAACAGTGAAACATAACCAGTGCATAAAACAGGTGGGAAAAACACAACTAAAATTATGTGATTGAGAGCGAGTGAAAACTGATGTGGTGGGAGCAGTCATCTTGTGTGGCCGCCCTACAGTCAGGCAGGGCTAAAGCACTGGCAGTGCAGAGATAGAGCACATTTATTGCTCACCTTGTATGACTCTGCAGAACCCTTACACAACTGGAGATGGCTCTAAGGTACATGCTATATATTTGACAATATTACAGGTCAACAGGTCATGCTGTTTTGGCGTCTGTTAAGGCAGGTGGTTTAAATGTTTAAAATGACCTCACACACTCGGTTTTTACTCAGGTACCTGCTAGTACCCACAGAACTCCAAAAGGACAGCAGGTTTTGGAGAACATCAAACAAAAGAACCATCTGAAAGCTCAAGTAAGGCTTTACGGATGTGCTGTAAAAGCTATTACATCCTGTTATACAGCTGGCCCATCAAGTTTCTCCAAATACCATTGACTCTATGTATTAATGCTTCAGATAAGTTCATATTATTTGTTTCTCTCACCTATAGAAGGTTTTGTATGAGGCGAACACTCAGCAGTTCAGATGTGCAAACCCGCAAAAGTCAGAGAAAACCAAAGTAAGAGAATCTGTCCTGAACACGTGTTATGTTTTCCCTGTTAATGTACGGCTTTGCAGCACAACAATATAGACACGATCATCATGTACACTGCAAAGTATGTTCATTATTTAAAAAGGTGGTTGTACTGTATTTTCTGTCAATCAGAACACAGTTGCCCAGATTCATCAAGACCATGAAGTTAAACTAAGATTTAACTCAATTTACTCCTCTGGATCTCCAGCTACACAAAAGGTACACGCAAAAGAACACACTGTCAAAGTGCAATATTAAACCCATTATCACGTGCAATGCATAATAGGTCTTTGTGTTTGGTTCAAAATGTTACAGACAAACACCCTGCCCATCAGACTGAATACAACAGCAATCCTTCGTGAGGGAGCATTATATAATCGACAGGTGGAAGAGGAGATGAATAGGTAACTATCAATCTGTTTAATGGGAAAGTAAAAATAACTAAATTAAATGACTACACTGAAGTTCCGGAAAAACTTGTATACCAGTCTATTACTTGGAAGGTCTCCCACAGGGCATAAACTCCATGAGCTTGAGATCTGGTGGGAATGGCAAAACCCCAGACTCAGATGAGTGTTCCTCTAACCATAATTTGGCTTCTCTAGATGTGTGCGCATTGTCCTATTGGAAGATGTCAAACCCATCAGAATGAATGCTGGACATGAACGGTTGTAACTAGTCAGGAAGGAGACACTCATAGCGTTCACCAGTCAGAGACATTTGTTGTCCCATAGAATGCTAGCTAAACAAACGCCCCCCTATCATTATGGAGTCATCACCAGCATGTGTATTTTGCACCAGGTTTTCTGGCACTTCAGTGTATTAAAATGGTAAAAATAGGTCATGTTTTGCATAATATCTCATGTCGAAAGTATTCACCACTATTACGTGTTTACAGGCTTGAGCGTCTGATACAGGGAGCCAGTGAGCCCACAGGCTTTCTGCAGTGGCAGAAGGAGATGAAGGAGAAGGACATGAAGGAGGAGTTGGCTCAGCTAGAGCGCAGGAGGCTGGAGGGAAAAATTAGCCATGAGGAAGCTCTACTGGCACGACAGCGAGTCCTTGAGCTTAACCAGCACAAAGCTCTGCTCAAAAAAGAGGAGGTAAGTTATCATTATTTATCATTTTGTCATTTATACATAGAATAATTCACTTTAATATTTCATGTTAATATAATGTGAATAAGGCTTTTCATGACTTTTGTGATTTGATCTATGTGATTGTCCCAGACTGAACAGCTGATGCGCAAGTATGCAGAGAAGCGTATGCAAGAAGAGAAAGAGATAAAGGAGCTGGTGCAGCAGGTGGCTGATGGTCACAAAAACTCTAAAGCTGCCAAAGTGAAACTGCAAGAGATCAAAAAACGCATTGGTGTGTTTTCTTTTTTTCTAGACCTAGACCTACAGTATATAATTTTTTATGTGCCACTACATATGTATGCATAACATGTTTTGCAGTTAAGGAGGTCTCTGAGCAAAACCAGGAACTGCTTCAGCAGGCACTAGAGGAAGCCCATGCTGAACTGAGCCGGAAGTTTGAGCTCATCCGTCAGATTCGAGCCATCGAGTCAGTGCCTCATCTCAGCCATAAGTTTATGGATGACACAGAGGTGCTTACCGTCTAATGCATGATGCAGTAATACTGTTGTAGGGGCTTAATAAAGGTTTCCAGAAATAATCCCTTTTCTGTTACAGACAGGGGGTCACGAGCTGCTTTGTGAGATGTCTTTGGCAGAGCTGCGGGAACGCTTGGTCAGGGTGAAGGAAGAGGAGCAGCGAGAGCAGGAGAAAAGGAGGCAAAAGATTCTGGAGGAGAAACAGAGCAGAGAACAGCTACTGCTTGAGCAACTGGATACCATTACTGCCCACAGGACCGCAGTAGGACTGGCTACTGCACAAAAGTAACCAGATTTTCCCTGAATCACAAAAAAAAAGCATATTTATGAAGAACAAAACTAAGTATAGTAAGTTTATAAAGTGTCCGTGACTTACTCTCTGTGTAAAACAGACAGGAGGATGAGAAACTGAAGACTCTGAAATTGCAGGAGGCAGTGAGCAAGGATGCGAGAGTGGTGGCCCTGCAAAAAACTCTGGAGATGAAACAGAAGGAGAGACAGAAGAGGAAGGAAACTGAAAAAGCCAAATCAAAGTTCAAGGATCAGATAGCTGCTCAAAATGTTAAAAACTTCAGCCATAAAAAGGTGTGCACTTTTTAACCTCGATATAATCATGTTTGATGTATCTATAGCTGGTGACCATATTTTATCTTCCCCACATTGAGCAGCAGGCACTGGAGGAGCAACACTGGCTACAGCTGGAGCAGGCTTTAGAGAAGCAGATCCAGAGGGAGGCATCTAAAAGAAATACTTCAGGTCTAACCAAAGGAATAGCTACTTATTAAATTAACACATTCAGTGCTCTATAGTACAATTTGAATATTTAGACTATTTTTTATTTAATGGGACCAATAAATGATCATGAAATTCATCCCTTGTATAGAGTTCTACGTTTTTGACAATTTGGAATAACTAAAAACAAACAGATAAAATGTTAGACAGTGTGCTTTATTCTGGACAAAGCAGAAAAGAAATTACATGACCCACAAAAAACAGAAATGTATGAGATGAATTAAATAAAACAATTACAGCTAAGAGTATTGCACAATAACTATTTACCACTGTGATATAAAAGGTCTCATTGCTACATGAATTAATTCACATCATTTTCAAGATTTAAAAATGGTAATAAAAAAAAATGTAAAAACAAAAAGGTAAAATGTTCCAGTTGACATACACATCTCATTATTATGCAACTTTCCACACCTATAACCAGATAAGTAATATTTACAATTGAATATTAAGATTTGCCATATTTTAAAAGGATATTTTAAATCTAAATTCAACTGCAGTTTAATGGGCACTGGTGTACTTAGATTAAGTTACAATATAGCAAACTATCAACATATATCAACAGTACTGACATTCAACAATCAGGAAGCACCTACACAATACAATGCATGTCTGAAATTACATACAATACAGTTATATTTAAATGAGAAAAAAAAACATGCATGAATGAATAGTGTTGTAAAAAAAATAGCCATGTTAAAAATCTCTCTGTTTCTAGCGAGCGTTTTTCTTTTTACTTCAAGTCCTTAGCCTAAAGTTAAATATGTAAATACACATACATTTTGAAATACACAAGCTGCATGTATACATGCTGTAAACCAACATGAAGACAATACTTCATGCCAATTGCAGTCTCCTAATGTCTATGTGCCGTTTTTTTTTTTTAAATTAAACGTGCAGACTATATGACAAGGAATGGAAAAGTCCCAAGCTTCTTTTAATTTTCATTGTTAGTTTTAAAGATATGCATGATGTATTTTCTTTCTCCTTTTCAGTCCAGACCCCCCTCCCCCAAAAAAACACCATGTCCAACATGTTTGATTATAAATTACAGTTGTAGTGCTGTTGAAATAGGTTGAAAAAAGGATAAAAAGGGCTTACATCTGAGTATTATTTGGACAGATGCAAATGAACTATAGCAGTTCACCAAGCTTTGGGATTCATCTTCTCTCTAAAGGATTTCCTCAATCTATTTCTTGGGGCAGGCAAAGGTGGTCGTGGGGGCTGGGCACTTGGTTTTTCTTCATGTTCAGGTAAGGTTAGCTCTGTGGACTCCACCTGGGCTAAAGGTGGATTTTTGCGGGATGGTCCATGGCTCTTCTGTAACTGTTGAATGATGACTGAGAATTTAGCATCCAGTGATGGTCGCCCAGTTCGAGGCCTGATCCCCTTGTTGGAGTTCTCTTTCTCCTGGTAGGATGGAGGACATGACGAGTGGATAGTGGGATGGACAAACGGTAATTTGTCAGAGGGTGGTGGAGGTGCTCTTCTTTTCTTGTTGCTGTTTATGCTTGGACTGGACATGAACTGGGTACTGTCTTTACTAGGTGACAGCACAGTCTTCTGCACCAGCATTGGCCGGGATCCCTCAAACAGTGCTGTCCAGTGAGGAGGATCTCTTTCTTCATCCAGACCAATAAGAAAGCGTCCATCTGTTTCTTCGATCTTGTTATGAATTATGTCTGTCAAACTCTCAAACTTGCCTGGGGAGCCAATACCTGAAAAGCAACATCAAAAGCAAAAAAAAAAATTCTTTACAAATTGTTATGTGTAACAATTTTTCCTTTCCTGTAAGAAAGTTACTTACTGAGATCATGGTAGACTGAGTCAGCTTGCTTTGTAAGAAAAAGTGGAGGTTTCTTTGGTGACAAAACCTCAATTTCCATCAGCTTATCACAGGTGTGCTGCCACTGACCTATTGCACAAGCAAACGATTGATTCTTTTGACCAATATTTAATAGAAAAAAAAGCATGCTAATTCCTTCTGTCAAATGTGCACCCCAATAACAATTAGGTCACTCACTCTGATCATAGATATGTTGAAACAGAGCACTGAGCCAGTCCTGCAGAAGGTCAGGTGTCTCAGCCATGAACACATGGCTAGCAGGGTCACCTGTTCCTGGATTAATGATACTGAGTCTAGCCCCACCTTTCTGGATGCCCTCCACTACACGAAGGCGGGTACCCTGCACACATATAAAACATTCCTAGATAATCTATACATCACTGTTACATAATGGCTCAATTTATGTAAAATGTCTTGATGCAAAAACAGCTGGATAACGACCAACTGTTTTAGAAATACCTTGTTTATGGGGATTATTACACTCGGCTCTATCTTGGCTTGAATCTCTTCAGGAGTGAAGTAACAGGAGAGCAGACCAGCTTTCAGCACACAGTATAGCCTGCAGCAGTGCTGCAAACCCTCAATACTTTGCTAAACACACAAATTTTATTATTATATTAAATACATAAATATTATATTGCATACATTGGTTTATCACACCATCAAAATATACCAGACACAAAATAGTGTGGGACTGACCTGTTGGCTAAGATAACCACTCATCATATCCTGTGTCATGCAGTCAGGCTGTGCCACCAGCTGACAACACAAGTTCCCATAAAGAGGCAGCCATGATGATGCTTCCACTGAGCAAAGAGACAGGAATAACTCCAAACTGCCTCAAAAAATTACTTTCCAAATATGTTTAAAGACAAATCTTGATATGCTGAAAAATTTGGCCTTCAAGTGTGTCTTTACAGAAAACAAAAGCTATGCCCGTCTAAAGGTGATGTACAGCTCTCAAAACAGAAATGAAAAACCAGGCTGTGCCTTCACTTACCATTCTTTGAAACTATGAGTGAGTGAGACTGGAAGGATTTCCCAGTCTGTTCCAATCCCAGAGTTGTGTATGCCAAAAGTGAGTATTTTGCTCCACTGAAATAAAACAAACTACAGTCACCAGCCACCTTAGAAAGTAACACATATACCCCTACACATTCACGTACATATCCATTCAGGCTATCAAGTTGCAGCAGCACAATACATAAAAACATACAGATCCAGGAGCTTCAGTTAATGTTCACATCAAACATTACATTAGGGAAATTATGTCAGATCTCAGAAGACATCATTGGGTTCCACTTCTGTCAGTCAAGAATTAGAGTCTGAAGGTACAGTGAGCACAGACTCATCAATCAGCATATTCGGTCCAGCTTGTATGGCAACAACAAAGCAACGAGTCACAGACCATTTTAATCCCCAATCTGATGTGAAAATTTACTGAACCGGTAATGATTTTACATATTTGTACTGTGTTTCGGTGTTCATATGAAAGCAATCCATACGGTGGAATGGGGTTAGATTTGAGAAAAGCATCAGGATCTTCTCCATCCAGAAGGGGGCAGAGTTTTCTTACAGATCCTTTTCCAAAAGAGGACCGCAACTTCCTGGCCAGTTTTTTTGGTGTGTTGGCCAAAGGTCCACCCTCTTCCACGGCACAGCTGTATAGTTCAACAGCCAGTTCAAAGTCCGGCTTAGCCTCAGAGCTGGAATAACACAGACACTGGCTTGAACACAAGTCCACTGCACACTTTACTACTGCAATTCTGTAAATATTTATGATCACTTACAAGATGGTTATGCCCTCAAAGCATACATCGGTCACTGCTCGGTCTACAATCACCATTTCTGTGTCAAATATCTCAGAGCCAATCTTCATTAGACAGAAGACAGCAACCCGCTGAGAGTCTGTAGGAAGACGTCAAAGCTCAGTAATAAATAACACACTTGTTCTTGGACAGTCATATGTCTATAACAATATTTTACACACAGACATCATTATGCATACCATCCATTCTGATTGATGATCATGTAGAATAATAAAAGTTAGACAATTATAATTGTAGAACCATTATGGCATCTGGCCAGGGCACAAAGCCTCTAGCATCTTTTAGACACAAACAGTGGCCTAAGAATTGCAGCAAAAGTTATGAATCGTTATACACCAAAAACATGCATATTTGAGGGTTTTTCATTTATAAGGTGACTATACAGCTAAAGTAAAAAAAACGACTTATGGTTTAAAATAGCAAATCACTGAGAAGTGAATAACAGAGAAACTAAATTGTACTTACTCCCTTTGGTATTAAAGTGTTCAGAATCCTTCCAAAATAGCGGGATCCGCAGACCTATATGGGGGGAAAAAGGCAAACAAGAAAGGATGATGGACATTCCTAAAATATAGTCAATGACTGAGAAATGATGTTTTCCAATACCTTACCAGTTATGGCCACTTTGCCTTTACAAGGTGTTTCATTCTGTGAATCCCTGTAAGACACAAAGATATTTCACTAAGGTGGTTACAGTTTCTTTCCACATATTTTTTTGTGTGTGTAAAACGTGCGCAACAGTAACGTATGAGCACACCATGCCAGACCTCCCAAGATGTTCAGCTACATCCTGAAGCTCTTTCCTTGTCTGTGCCTCAGTCATATACGCTTTGATTCGCGTGTTACAAGTTAACAGGCTCTTGGCTGCATCAAGGATCTGTTCTCTCTTGGTACTGGCCACCAGAAGCTTATATGCACCTGCTCTCATTCGCATCTCAAAGTCCATCTTCTCCTGGAGATTACAGTTCTAAGAAAGAGCCAGCATACAAGATCAGTGGGTGTTTTTAAAGATTCTACAAAAAAGGGCAGACAACAGGTGCGCACACAAATGAAAACGAGACAGGGAAGCATTCCCACCAGTCTTCACTGATTGATTTCACTGGGCAGGTTTAAACAATGGTGTGAGTGAATGGAGACAGGCATGTAACTGATCTTTGTGTGCAAGTGGGTGGAGAAAGAATAACATCTGGTGAACGAACACAAGACAAATCTTAACAATGGGATTTTGTTACTAGAAAATCTGTTTAAATAAGGGTGAAAAAAAACTGCAGTTTTATATTCATTATTAAATAAATGACATTTCTTCACAAATAAATCTTATCTGATGTTGCAAGTATAAGAAATCTTAAATAATATTTATCTTGAAACTTTTTGTTCTCTTCTGAGCAGAAAGTATGTATTATGTAGACACACCACCACACTTTGATGCATTGCAAGATTTTTTATTTTGCATTGTATATTTTATCTGCAGGTCTTTTTAAATCATAGAGTACAACAACTGAAGAAACTAAACTAATACAAAAGTGCAGATCATTCGTACATATCAACATTTTCACTGGATAAACATGGATACAGCCATGGCCTTGTGGTTAGGGAACTTCTCTTGTGACTGGAAGGTCCCGAGTTCGAGACCCACAACAGACAAGACACGACTTTAGTGCCCTTGAGCAAGGCACCTAACCCCCTGACTGCTCCCTGGGCAAGTGTATTCATTGTCCCTTGTGTGTGTTTAACTGCATGGATGGGTTTAAATGCAGAAGTCACAAATGTAATAGCTAGCTAGCTAACTGTTTTAGGCGAACAGTTCACTTTCACTTCACTTAAACAGGTGGTTAGCTTGGACTGGACTGAACCTAATGAATTATACAGACTTTTTAAACACATTTTACACTTAACCTCTAACAGTCATTTTTTAACGTTAAAAGCGGTTACTTTAGTGTCGACATTATATTTCGGAAACAATAAACATGGCTGACTTGTCCTTTTGATATATAACTAGATAAGCTACTTAACGCTGTAGTTAGCAGGTTAATGTTTAACACATTGGGACCAAACAGCATGAACATACCTCGTTTTGGACAAACAAGACACCGTCTGTTATCTTCTTTCTCTTCATTTCCATAGCAAGGGAGGAACCGGACGACATAGTGGACCGTATCCTGTCGTTCCGTTGAAACATTTGAACTTCCCGCGGTGACTCCATACTGGCTCTTTCCCTCAGACAAGCCCCTCACGAGCTCAACAAACCGACCGACTCCACTGCTCTGATTTAACCAATCGCGTTCCTTCGTACCTCGCCGTTGCCTGAACAACCGTAGGACTGTACCACTTTTGAATTTCCAATGTAGGTTTGAAAATAAAAAACCACTAACCATCTGGTTTATTTTAAGCTTATTTAAAATGCATTAATATATGAAAATGTTACACATTTTAACTAGCACGTGGTGTTGTTTTGTCTGTATAACACGGCACAGAAACGGTCGTAATTCCAACGATTTTTGTTACTCTCTCCCGTCTGTCCAGGAATGGATCGACCCGGTTTGTCTGTCGCACTCTGCATGCTAATGACTCCTTCTCGGTTAGGCTCGTCACATCACTGTGGCTGACCTAGCAGCTTGATGGTTTCGGTGTGTATCAGGGGTAAGAGGTTAGTGTCGTATTAGTGTTCAGATCAGTGTCAAGATTTCATCAGTGATGTCCGTGACACCTGTATCGGCGTTATAGCTGTATATAGAAAGACCTGGAATCACGAGACAATCAGCCACAGGTCCAACACATCCCAGTGATCGTCATCTGAAAAGCGGGGGTCCGATCCAAAGCCTTATTACTGCATCAGCTCACCTGGACCGGGCTGCAGGGTGAAACCGTAGGTATGCATGCGGGCTGGATTTAGATGACGTTATGTATATGTATATATATGTAACATTATGTAGATGACTGGCTGCATGACTTGGTCTGACTTTGTGCTGCTGACAGTAATAAGTGCACGACTCTTCTCCATCTTCTCTAATCAGCTCCTGTATTCAAGGCACTAATCGCTTAAATGCACGAGTAGAAAAAAGCTTTAAATCTGCGTGGTGCATGTACGTCACGGGAAATACTGTGTGTGTGTGTGTGTGGTATGGTGTGATGAACCCAGGGGAGTACCTCAGACTGAAATATGTTGAAGCATATTGAAATAAAGCAGCGTTTTAAGTACCAAAAGCCTGTGATTACAGATAGAGTATGGTGACCCAGTCAGTGTGGATCTAAACTATAGAGTTGGGATCTCCTACTTGTGCATTTTTGGGCCCAACAATGATTCAACAGAGGCATTTGATTGATGATGTGAATGAATAATGTAATAATTTAATAAGCACATGCATTAAATAGAGGTATTGCACTATGTAGACTTACACATTCTTACTTCTAGCAAGATACCATGTAGGTGTATGTATATGAAAGGTTTCTTTGCTTGAGTTATCCAAATTAAAGAGTAGATGTGCAAATCACAAATAAACGGCAAGCAAACAAACTTTGCATTTATTAGTGTTGTCAAATTCTGCCCCAGTACTAAGAATGTGCAATGTTTCACTGGCAGGTTGACATGCAGCAAAAGTTGTGTACGCGCAACACAACCTTATTCGTGGAAAACGGCCAGGCTTGTGGTGCAGGGGCACCATCTCCACCCCCGTTTCGATGCCCCCGGTGTGGGGAGCACGAGCGCTTCCACAGCCTGGCTGCATTACGGGCCCACCTTGATTACAACCACACATACGATCCAAGACACAACCTCAGCCTCCCTGCCAGCAGGGGGTACTTATGCTCTGACAGCAAAAGAGCCACTGCTGAGACCCAGACAACAAAGGATGCCGGCACTGACACACGTTCACACCAGCTCCCATTCAGTTCTGATCCCCTTCCACGCGACCAGACTGCAGAGACCTGTCCAGAACAGCCTGCCTCCCCAGAGAAGAGTGTCGCTAGTAGGGAGTTGTCCATTGGCACCAAACTACTCTCGGCCCCAGTGCCCTCGGTGGGGCAGAGGCTGGAGGGCATGATGAGGACGGCCAGTAGCAGCATGGAACGACGGCTGCTCCGGCTTAGCTCAGAACTGGCCCACACTGACACAGCACTTCTGTGTGAGCGTGCACACTCGCACCACCTGGCCCAGGAGCGCCAGGAGGTGCTGGAGAGGGAGCAAGCTCTCAGCAGACAGGTGAACGCTGCCGTCATGGTCATCGCCACACTGCGCCAGCAGCTCAGCATGTCCGAGCATGAGTTGGAACGGAGGGAACAGTAAGTGCTATCTTTTAACACAATTGCAGCAAAATAGTGTGTGTTTTGTAATTGGCAGATTACTCAAATTAACACAAGATAATGAGAGTTTGTTACTGGTTGTAGGGAAGTGCTTGCTATACAGAAATTTCTGGAGGCAGCAGCACAGCATGAGATTTGCGGGAAAGTCCGGTTGCGACGGTTCATCGAGGGCCTCCTTCGACGTATTGCCTTAGCCGAAAGGCTGCTGGAGTATTACCAGAACACTCCCCATGAGCACTACTGCACAGCCCACACGGTATGTCAGAGGCCACACTGTTAGGCTTGTGGCTCAATATACAGCATAATATGTAATCTGTATGTGTCAAAGTATTATGCATTGTCTATTGTATAACATGTAAGACCCACACTTACAACTTTTTTTTTAATCCAGATGTCTCCTTCAGCTGAGACAGGTTCCCAAAGAATAACCAAAAACAGGTAGGGGTTGGTTTTATTTCGATTGATGAATCTTGCACTAAATTATGCACTAATTTGCATAGTCTGCACTTTCTTCCTTGTTTTTAAGACAGTAAATTTAGATGTTGATTTAGGAAATTTGTCCTGATTTCCCCTTGTAGCAGTCTTGCTTTTTTATATAACATTCATTGAAAATTACACAAGGCTAGTGGTAACGTATATAAGTAATATACAGTTCCTGGAGTCATTGCTCATTTTTCTATATTTTATTTGTTATTGTATTTGCTTTATAGTTTTGCCTCTACCTGCCATATCATATTTTTAAATGGTGATGATTTGTGTTGGCATGAGGTTTATGTATGGTAAAGGTTTTTAGGAATCTGCAGCTTGCATGTTCTGATTTTTACCGCTAGGTCCACAGGAGAGCAACTGGTCCATGATGAAGAGCTGTCATATGGGCATCAGGCTGGGTGGGGAGCATCCCGGGCCTCTGAGGAGAGACGGGGCCATCATGGCTGGGTCCAAGGAAGGAGGTCAGATAGTTATGAAGTTTAAGTGTCTGGCCTGAGCCTTTCACTGAATGTACTGTATAATGTTTAAAATGTAGTGTAATGAAATTGTATTTTAAGCAAATATATAGACACAAGCAACATTAAAGAATATATAACATTCCTGGGAAAAAAAAAATCTGACTTGGATTTCATGCTAAGAGATTCTGTTCAGCAAAATGTGGAAAGGCAGTTCATCTTGGTAGCACTCTTAATCTTATCTGCTTGGAATATTGTTTAGGTCAGGGTCCTGTGGGACTCCGCTGTGTTTAGTAATGGCATGTTACTGTTCTGATAATCAGAAAACTTACCCTGTGCAATGCAATGCCTTTACACTTCTCCTGTAGTGCTGTGAAGGTGCTAGCATACTGCTGACATTGTGGACACATGGTGTGACTGCCCTTTAAATCTAATACATATGGCTACCTAGGTTAATAGTTTACATTCTAAAGAATTCAATATTATGGGAATTGAATGTCTGTTCATATCTAACCATTGCTCAAATCGATGCAGTATTGCTGTACAGTGCCTTGCTTAAGTATCCCCCTGCATGTAATTGGGATTATATGTTGTATATCTACACTAAATAGCTCATGACATTAAAGTGGGGAGGGGGCTATGGTTTGCAAAATTATTTACACAGTGACTTTCACATGTGGGATAGTAAAGTACTCTATCTATCTATCTATCTATCTATCTATCTATCTATCTATCTATCTATCTATCTATCTATCTATCTATCTATCT
>JAOVVF010000002.1:11546559-11587059 GCA_028565595.1 Duopalatinus emarginatus | reverse complement strand
TCCTATATTAGGTTTTCTCCTGCGGGATGAAGAAGACACAAAATCAATGTATCTCTATCAATGTGCGGGAATAATTCACATAGCTTCGCGGGTTGCGAGCGAGACTAGAAATACACATTGCGGGAATGGGCGGACACGTTGCACACACGTTGCGGTCGCGGGCAGTAATGGGCAGAATTTCAGCGGTAGCGGCATGAAAAAACAGTCCCGCGCAGTTCTTTACTTTGAACAGCTCGCCGAACATGCCATTAACACACACATACACGCGCCACACGCACTCGAATCACGCGCTCTTCTTCACTCCCTGCGGCCTTAACCTCTCTACCGCCACCAACAGGTCACTTTACAATATAACATGTCCCTCATCCTAGCCTACTCGCGCCCCCCCGGTTGAGAACCACTGTCCTAGGAGATCAGCAGTAGCTTTAATATTCAAACCAACTTATCTGGCACCAGCGACCATGCCACGGTTAAAGTCACAGACATCACACACATTTTTCACCCATTCAGATGAACATTAACTGAAACTCTTGATCTGTATCTGTAGGTTTTTATATGCATTGTGCTGCTGCCATATGATTGGCTAACTGCATGAATAAGCAGGTGTACAGGTGTTCCTATTAAAGTGGATTGTGAGGGTGTGTCTGATATGGCTCAGGACGAGTATGCTGGGTGAGTGTATATGAAGTTGAATTTCAATTGCATGTTACAAGGTTAGTCTAGAAATTCATTAGATAATAGCCTATAACGCTAGCATAATTCAAACATGATATCCTCTTGGTTTATGACATCCTACCTTTATTGCCCTTGATGTTTTTTCTGCCCTCCTGTGATGTCAGAACTTTAGAAAGTAACTTTGTACTGGAGTTAATGTAATAATAATAATAATAATAATAATTTAAGGTACAGGGTTTCTTTCAGTCATGCTGAGTTTCAGGATATATTTGGTGAAATATGCATGTTGTCATGTTGTATTTATAGCACTACACTTAATCAGGAAACCTTTTTTAAACTAACCTGCCCCTCCAAGGGTCTTTACAGGGCCCTATTAATACTATTGATGGTGTTTCCGTGGACAGTCTTTTACCCCGGGGGGGCTGTGGCCTGTGCCCTTCGCGTGAGAAGTGTGGGCCATGTGTGCGTATTCAAATGCAGGAAGATACTCTGGGTATTGTAGTGTAACTTAAAGATATTTAATTCTGAATAGTTTATTTGGGTCGGTATAATTATAAGACGCATGATCCTCGATCGAGGGATGTGGTTGGAGGATTTAAAAAGTAAAGACACTGATATTTTATGGTTATAATGAGCAGAATGGCAGAGGTTTCCTGTCTGGTAGAACTACATTACCCATAATTCCGCGTGTCTGTAACGGCCATGTCGTCACTGCGGACGTGTAGATCAGATCTCTGTATAATGGGGATATTGCGCTGATGATGAATGGCTCAGCTTACGTGTTGTACGTGACTGTGTGTGATGTGTTTTCGGTAAATGGTTGATTCGGTATTTATTCACTCATGGAAGTTGGTTGATGTTCTGGATATGCCAGGATTTTTATCGGCGCTGTTTAAATGTCAAGGTTTGTGCCCGATTAAGTGTTGCTCACTGACGTCTAGGACAAGTAGATTTGTCTCTCCTGCTGTATGATGCCTCAGGACAACATGAGCTCCCTGATACAGAGACTTGCCCGACAGGCGCTCACGACTTTCCGTAACCAAGCTAATGAGGAAAGCAAGACCTTCATGGAGAATCAGAGTAAACTGAGGAGCCTGCTGGCGGAGGTCAGGGCGGAGGATCTGAAGATTGTACCGCGGTGTGTGGAGAGCAGCTGTGTTCCCCCGCAGGTCGTCGGTCCGCCTGTCACCTACATGCACATCTGCGAGACGGACTCGTTCAGCATGGGGGTGTTTCTCTTAAAGCATGGCTCTTCCATCCCACTCCACGACCACCCGGACATGTACGGCATGCTGAAAGTGCTCTACGGCAAGGTCAGGGTTAGTTGTTACGACAGGTTGGATTGCTTACCCGACAGCGCTAGCGGGAGACAGTTTAACCCCCCGCTGCTCCCCTTCCAGAAGAGCGCCGTGCGGCCGTCCGTGAAGCGGTCTGTAGGGGAATACACTGAGCAGAGTCCCCCATGTGTCTTATCGCCCCACAGGGACAACCTGCATCATATCGAGGCGGTGGACGGACCCACTGCTTTCCTTGATATTTTAGCACCACCTTATGACCCAGACGACGGCAGAGACTGCCACTATTATAAAGTTTTGCAGCAGAATCCTGATGGTGCAGACAGAAAGGCCGGGGGTCAGGAGCAGACAGAGTTATGGCTCATGGAAATCCCTCAGCCAAGTGATTTCTGGTGTGGTGCTGAACCGTACCCAGGACCAAAGGTTTCTCTGTAAAGCATTCAGCACCTTTACTGAAGGAATTCTGACAAAAAGGCCTGATTTCCGTTTGTCCTGGCACTGTATTGTCCTGACCACAAGCTGAACTTTAGATTCTGCGAACAACCACACCAGTTTTTTCCTCATGCACCCATTGCTGTGTCTCACCTTTCCAGTTGTCTGCTTAAACAAAAACTTTTGTTTTTGATATTTGCATATGCAACAAATAATAAATCTAGGCCAGTTTCTTGCATTTCTTCTATATGGTGTGTGGTGGAACACGCATTTAAATATAATATATCATAAACCAACAGGCGTTCCTAAAGTTCCACAGACATGGCTTACTTTGTCTTGTTTTTAATTAACTGGACCCTACTTTCCTGTTTGGTTATCTGCATGATAGTACGTCATACACACTGGCCTGATTTTATATTAATACAAGCTACTGAAGGATAATAATTGTATAAATAGTATGTAAGATGCCATCTTGGAAGCTCAGCTTTCGTTTTACTCTGGACTTCACTCTGCCCAATTTGATCGAGACTCTTTACAGCAGTGGTTCTTGCCCCAAAAGTGGATTGTGTATAAATACACTGTGGGTTGTTAGTATGTTTTCTCAGTCAAAAGGTCAAATAAGTTTGCACAACGTCTGACCATGCATTTGTATTTTGTCTGGTAGTTCTTACTTACAAATACTATAGACTGTTTACAACTTGTTTATTTGTATTGGTAGCCTGATGGTAAACAGTGACAAAGAAGCCTACATTCAGATTTACCATACATATACACAGAGCACAACACGTTGGTAGTTTTTCAGCTTTTGGGTCATAAACGGTAAATGACAACTCTGTGAAGCAAGAGCATTTTAGAGCCACTGCTAAAGAGTCTTTTTGAAGCACTTGCATAATTAATTGCATGACTGAAGCTTAAAATATTTTATAAATTATTCAGTTAAGTGTTGTGTTGTAGAATCTGACAATTTGGGGTAATTAAAAACAATAAATTTTTGATTTCCTTTAAGTTATGTCTGGTTTATTCTAGGATACAGTCTCTTTCTCTTTCTCTCTTGCTAAAAGGTAAATTCTAACTAAAAGTGAGAAACAGCAATGCAGCATTTTAACTTGCATATAAACTCATAAATGCAGATTTCAGCCTGACCAAAGATGCATTTATCTAAACGTGTAAATGCATGTCATTAAAATCTTGTTCAAAGCCAACCCAGATCCAAGGTCTATGAAATGTCCAGGTATAAATGGGATCTAGGGTGCACTCACAGGTTACATTCTTGTCTCATCCAGTGATACCAAATGGTAGCCTCTAGTGGTATGACTATGTAGTACTTGGCACTTTAAAACTGTCCCATTTAAAACACTGTGTATACAGAATGTCTACATTGTATTAATTCAATTATTTACAGATTCACACATCTTAACATGGTTTGGACACACTGTTTGTGTACAGAACAAATCTAAGGAGGACACACTTGGAGCAATTTAAGTTCTTGGCAAGGGCCCAGTTTCACTAAAAGTCAGCACAAAAATCACAGTAAGACAGTAAAGTTAGCATGACTTCACCATTTACAAAAAAGCAGCTGTGAGTTCTATACAGTGATCTGTGAATCTGATAAAGAACATCATCCATTACAAAACTTCAAACACTAGACCTAGACTTTAAAGAAACAGTATAATACAGAGCTCAAATAGCATATGTGCAACAACAGTTTTTTTCCTGATCATGTAAAATACACCGAAGTGCCAAAAACCTGGTACAGATGAACGTATGCAAAATACCTAGGCTGGTGGTGGCTCCATTGTGGTATAGGGTTTGTTTAGCTGGCATTCTGTGGGATCCCTGGTATGTCTACAAACGTTTTTAACAGGTGATCACAATGTGTGCTTTTTTTTTGACGAGTTACACCTGTTCATGTTCTGCATACATTCAGTTGGGTTTGGCCACAGACATCTAGAGGTGTGAATTTATAGTTAGAGGAACACTTATCTGGGTACAGGGTTTTACCATTCCCACTAGATCTCAACATTATCAAACACATTTGGGAACACAGAAATCCTACACCTCAAAATACAACAGAATTGAGGATCATTCTGCAGGAAGTATGGTGTTCACTGCATGCAAAATATTTCGGCAAGCTTATGGAGGACCTACCAAGTATCAAATTGGTGTACCAGTTTTCCTGGCATTTCAGTGTACATAAACAGTGTTGTACACAAAGCTGCCTTCCATTTGCGAACACAGGCCAGGTCAGAAAACACATAGCTTTGTGCTATATCATACTGTTAATATACATACCATTTATTACGAGGCACATGCAGAGGGTGGGGCACTCTTTTTAAAGCTCTCTTTAAGCAGAAGTGCCATGTTAGTATAAAATTACTGATATGTTTTCTGACAAAATATGAATTACAAGAGTGATATAAGCAAAATGGCCAAAAAGCAGCAGACAGTTTAGAAAAAAATCTCTGCATTTTCTTTCTCAGAAAACCTTTTAACCTTGAAACTTTCAGTACGGTTTATCGATTAGTTTCGAAAACATTAGTGTCTTACTCTCAGTTCAGCTTTATATCTTGCAGAAGTTAACATGTTGCCAAGCAAGCTTCAATACTGCTGTTAGGAACTTCAGTAGCTCGATTCAGTAGCTAATTTACTTACTTAATATTGGACAGTGAGTGAGAAAAGGAGCAGCTGTGGGGCTTCGTGTTTGTCTTCCAGCAATACTGAGACAGAGGCTGCAGGCCGAGCCACATTCATATTTATTACACAGGGGAGTCAAAAAGAATAATCCAGGTTAAAAATGTGTTTGTTTATATTCTACATTTCCGCCCTGTGCAAATGCAGTCTCTGTGGGCAACCTTTAATAATCTCTTGAAAATGCTACCATTAGACCCTCCGAGGCCCCATTTTCTAGGGACCCTGATAGGTTAGGTCAGCCTTTCCACCACAGTGAGCACTCTACACATAATAAATAAGGTTAGTCTATAGCCTACCATGGGTTCCCAGCCAAGGCCCTTAAAGTATCCCCTGTCCTGAACATTTGAATGTTTTCTTTGCTCTAACACACCAATTTCTTTCAGTATTAATAGTAGCATACTGATTAGTTGCATTGGGTGTGGTAGAGCAGGAAAAATATATAAATGTAAGTATAGCAGGTACTCCATGAACTTGTGCACTAAGCACATGCACCTGAAGAAATCTGCATGTCCTGGTAAAACAAGGTAGTACATGGATTGGTACCCATTTAAACAACATGACGTCTCGTGCGTAATGGTGAAACAAGATCATCTGTCCGGGGGCCCCGTCACGTGGTCATGTTTTAGGAGGCCGGTTGTTTTTCATATTGCGCCCTGGGCGCCTGATGTGTGGGCAGGAGCGGCGCTCGCCCTTTTCTCTCTCTGTCTTTGGTGGATTTTCGTGTGTCTTCTTCGCTCGTCGCTCCTGGCGAACTTCCGGCCGCAGAAGTCGCAGGAGAAGGGCTTCTCGCCCGTGTGCGTGCGGATGTGCGTGGTTAGGTGGTCGCTGCGGCTGAAGCTGCGCATGCAGATGCGGCACTGGAACGGCTTGTGGCCGGTGTGGATGCGCACGTGGCGCGTGAGCTCGTCGGAGCGCGAGAACCTGCGGTCGCAGCCCTCCGCTGGACACGGGTACGGCCTCTCGTGGACCGGGGTCTTACACGGCCGGGTTGGGTACTTCCTTGGGCGCAGTATTGGTCGCAACGGTACACTCTGAGGGTTGGAATCCGGGGGCGGCCTCAGTCCGTCCACGGGACACGAAAGAGTAAAATTTCTTATCATGTTGAGCGGAGTGAGAGGCGGAGGAACTCTAACCGAGTCCAGAGAGCAGGAAAACGGTTTTCTGTCCTGGAAGACTGGCGCATCCCTTTGGCTGCTGCTCTGGTAAAATCCTCCGTAATCTGGTATGATAGAGAAAAGCGCACCGTCTATACTGGACTTTGGGGATGTGTAAGAAGCTGGCGGGTACGTTACCGGGCATGTACTGGTTGATAGGTAGGTCGAGGGGTCCTGGTAACCATCGGCACTACAGGTGTAAGGTGTGTACATGTGCTCCATGTTTTTCTCGTGGCCTTTGGCACAAGGTGGAGGAGCCCCTGAGAGGTCTGTAGGTCCTGGGGAGGAGGTAGGGAAAGGGGTGAGGGCAGGTGTCGCGTTTTGTACTTCTGCGCAGACAAAGTTGATCAAGCTGTCAGAGTTCCAGCTGCCGTGTGCGCACTGAGAACCGATGGAAATTTTACCCGTGTAGGCGAGAGGAGAGCTCCGGGTGCTATTCGGATCTATAAAGTCAGCAGTGCGCTTCTCCTTGGAGAAACTCTCCGCGCCCAGGCCACCTGTCAGAGAACAAAAAAGAGAGAGAAAAAGATCGATATTTGCGCACACAGATCTGTATTAGTGAAGTTGATTAATTAGTAAAAATAATAATACAGGAATGATGACAATCCTGCACCTAACGTCTGGCTCACACAGAAACCAGCACTTTCCCTACAACCATGAAAACCTCTCCTATATTAAATGATATATTTAATTAAAAAGTTGTCCAGATCCGTTTTGATAAGCCATGTTTTCTTCGACATCCTCTCACCACATCACAGCCTATCTTATTTTTGAACGAACTAACTAAACTAGTCGTTTTATATAACATCTTACAGATAGAGAAGCAGAGCGCTTGTATCTTCTTTATTTGTACCTTACCTCCTGATACCTCGCTTCCCACGTCTGCATGAGGAAAGCCGCTCGGGATGTCTGTAGGGATTTCATCCATAGGACACGCGTCCGTTGCGATGGAGCGAATGAAATCAGTTAGCGACTCAGTCACTTTATCCACACTGTTTGCTGTCATTTTTTTACGCCGGTGAAAAGTTACCCGAGAGCGCTGAGTTTTTTTTAAGTTGAGGTTTAACCAGGCATTATAATTGAAGACACAACACTGATATGGTTATTGATTAGATACTGGATGATGAAGCTCCTCGCTGGTCTATTTAATTCGCACCCTTCACTTACCCGGCGGTAAATAATCGAGGCTCGTGCGTTAGTAGGCATTTAAAGGAGGTTTTCAATATGTGCTACGTCATTGACCATAAAAGGACATGACATAAAAGAAGGTTGGGCGGCTAATAGGAGGCACGCACTGTGACACGACTAGGAATCAGTGCCTATCAAGCGATCATTTTAAGCTCCAAGTGAATACATTTCCAGCAGTTCAGTCACCTCTGCTAGTCTGTCTGTTTTATAGGTAACTGGTGTTTCCACACGCGGTTTCTTTGCAGACTGGGAAGACGCGCGCGGCCAACTTTCCCAATCGAAATCAGGAATTCCGGTCAGGTCACTCCCATAGATGGATCTCATCCGGCGACCCAGAACACGCCCAGATCATCCAAAATGGTACATCCGGAAAATTCGACACGGAAAACCAGTGCATTGGCGAATAACCATATGATATAATTATACTTATATCAATATAACTTTAAATAACTTTTCTGATCTGATGAAGGAAACTGGTAGACTGTTAGAATACTGTAAAGGAAATATTTTAAGTGGTTTAATGGTAACACCTAGGACTAATGGATCAATAATGTAGAGGAAGCATCACATCCAGTAAAATTGTATTTCTCATAAAGTGTGTATTTTGTATTTTCATGCAACAGTCAATGTTTTGATTCATTACTCAGGAATCAAATGGAGAGTGTGTGATTCAGTGTAACAATAAACACACTTGAATGCTGTAGCTTACAATTACAACTGTAGTTTGAAAAGACATGAAAAGACAAATGCTGTCTAGATTTCATATGATGAAAGGACAGAAGCCAGTGTGTTCAGCTTTAAAAAAAAAAAAAAAAGACACAGACCTATTCTGCACTCCTTCAATGGAACCATTACACTTTCTCGTGACCTTTTACTGTCACAATACAGACTTTTTTCAACAGTAGATTTAAAGCTTAATAATTCATGATCAAGGAACCCCATCTATGTACCCATCCAAACACCTCAATTGTTACAGCTACTACGGTGTGGGCCAAGTTTTCGATAAATTATCAGCCGTAGGTATATGGTTAAGGAACCAGCCTTGTGATCGGAAGGTCCCTGGTTTGATTTCTGCACAGATGTGACTGAAGTACCCTCAAAAAGACACCTAACCCCTGGCTGCTCCCCAGGCACTGCTCGCTCTGGGCATGTGTTCACTACCCCCTAGTGTTTACGTTCACTGTTGTGTGTTTCACTGCACGGATGGGTTAAACATGGTCAAATTACTCATAGTAAGCATAGTGGTCAATGAGTTACTTCACTTTCCATGAAATGTTTCTGTGATGTGTAGGCTACATAACAGAAAAGATGACATGGGTAGGTAGGTCTGGAAACCTTTAGTGTGCACCAGATTTAAGAGCGACTGTACACCCATGTAACTATTCCATAATGCAAAATGACTTCTCCCCTCCTCCTTCAGCTGGCAGAAAGACACTTTACATACAGTATCTCTGACACAGCATCAAACCCCTTGTCGTCATTCTTTGTTTTTCTGCCACCATGATCTATTTTCATCCGTGGCGGCGTGAGCAATCGAGCAGTTGCTGTACTTGTGATTGAGGCCTAATTTTAAAGCCACCCACACAAGAGAACAGCCCCTTCTTCATGGATTCTCAGCCAAAGCTGAGGCTCTCCTCACTGAATAGATTTGCCCTCCTACAGCTTGCTGCTCTAGTACCTCCTCCCTGCCGAGCTCCCGCGCTCTCCTAGCTTCTCACGCGCCTACACACACATGCATGCACATGTCTTCACCGACTCTTCACACAACCAAAAGTGACGCAACCAGTTTCACAAGTAGTCTATGTCTGAGTTATCTCTCTGGACTACATTCTGTGCATTTCCTTTTTCAAAAACAACTTTTTTTTACTCTTTTATATGTACATTAGTGTGAGACAGAGGAGGTAGAATTATGGCAAGCCATTTGGAAACCTAGTAATTAAAGAGCCATGCCACTCACAGATAAATGTGATGGCGTATACACACTGTGTGTGATGGCAGTTCACTAATGAGAGTTTGTCTCCCCATGCTTAAATACACACTACATCAATTCCCCTCCTGTCATCTGAAATGCTGCAGTCTTGATAATGGGCTAATCTAAAAATCATCCTATAAGCTCTTTCAATGTCCTCATACATTTAGTTGTAATGACTTTTAAAGAAAGTGTGTCTTCTCTGCTGTCATTTCCTTAGTCAAATCATTGTAGGCTGTCTAAAAAATTCACATACATGTTACAGTATAGGCCAAATTTGAGACTGAAACACACACTGTGGATTTTGATGATTTGGCAGGCTATTTCTGTAACGGATGAACTCCAAATGGCTCATAGAGCACTGCACAGGAATTTGTTTAAGGCACACTTATTGTGTGCTTTATATCTCGAATAGTGAGGCAGTTTGGATTCAGGCTTGCCTGCTTCAGCATTGTTGGGGGCAGAGCTTCAATCCCACTCCATGTCCTTGTCCTTTGTTTCACACCCACAGGCACAAAAATGTATTCCTATTGTGTCTGCTTTGCCAGCTTCTCCTTTAGATTTCTATTTTAATCTATCAGAGGAGAATAGGCACAAGTTAATAGCTGATATAAAAGCTGAAGTATACTAAATTCCAGGGAATATAAATAAGTGACAGCAATAAAAGCATGTTCTATGTGGAAATGCCCAGTGCCCAAAAATTACATATATATCTAGGTTATTGGTTTGATTAGACTAATTTCTATATTTTATGAAACATTTCCTTATTAAACAAATTGGTTTGTTTGATTGTTTGGCATAGCCTCAACAACCCCCAGCCCCCTGTGCCCCTCCCATGCCCTTGTGCCCTGTACGCCCACGCCACGCCATGTTTCACCACCCGTTTTGTTCCTGTCCGCTGTGGGCCTGTCGACCCCTGCACACACCGATTAATCAAACGTCACAGAGAGATTTCTTTAAAATAGATTATTCCCTTTCATTACACACCAGACTAATATTCAGTGTATGTTTTTTGTAAACTGACACATTGGGCCCAAAAACAAAGCTGTCTGGGCGATCTTAAACTTATACGTTTTTCACATTATTGTTTTTAATGTGGTTGTTCTTAATTTCCCATCCTGACCTTAATTCCAAGAATACAGTACAAGTATATAATAGTTTTGTGGCCTATGTTTGATTTAATATATAATCTTACAATATATTAGGCACTAAATATTGACACATCTATGTCTTACTGTCATAATTTTATTTATTTATTTTACATTTAATGCCAGGACAAAATAATAAAAAAATCTCACAAAATTAGTTTCTTTGTTTGGCTTGCAGTATTAAGATTTTTACTCCCATTTGCCTAGAATAGATATAAACCTATAATGATAACATTAACATTACGGATTTGCGAGTAGTAAACAAATATACAGATGTACATATTACACACTGATGTTATAAACAACATATTTAAACACTTACCAATATCTTCTCAGTCGTTCAGGTTTTTTCAGTCCTTCAATAGCTTTTTGGTTTATTCAGCTATAAATGTCCACAGAGTCTTGCAACTTTAGGCCTTCATGCTTCTGCTGCCTATGCACATTCGGACATCCTACACAGAACACCCAATCACATAAACTTTTATAGACTTATAAGATCAGAACCAGGCATACACACGTCGTATCTCCAGAAAGCAACTGAACAAACCAGACTGTGGGTTTGTTCCCACCTCTAGATATCCTCAGAGTGGAACGTTGTTATGATAATGAATAAGGTTTGGGAGAGAGCTAGGAGATTGGACCAGAAAACGTTGCTTTGCTGGGGGGAGTCCGTAGGTGTTTGGGTCACATATGCACACCATGCTTAGGGCGTGGTTTTCCTAACAGCTGACCCTCAAAAAACAAACAGTATTAGTAAAGAGTATTAGTTCCAAAATAAGATATTCAAAAAACACTGCTTAGAGTATCAGAAACTTTATGCAGACACTGTATTAGGCCTATAAACAGTAAGTGGTGTAAAGTCAGGGAATGTTTAGGGAACTATGATCTTGCCTAACATTTTGGTAAATATTTATAAATTAAGTAATCTTAGCATGCAGTTAGAGCTTTGTAAGCTCTAATTCTGGTTCTTTGTGAACCAAAAGCCCCCTTTCCGATCATGACTTATATTGATCATATGATCAATTATGTACATTTCAGATTATATATGGACAGGAGATGTATTCGTAATAAAATAATGGCACACATAGAAAAAGCCAGTTTGTAATTCTAATGAATGAATGTAACTCTGTTTTTTGAGACTGGCGCGCCCCATCACCCTTTTACCCAGTGCGTGGGTGGAGAGCCCAGGAAGATGGATGACCACGCTCCCAAAGCGTGATGGGTATTGCCCATGTCACCATCACGAAACAAAGACATAAGGCAGCAGGATGGATTGCTTGGGGGTGTTGATCATTAGGTGTAAAATCGACACAGACCCACCAAAAAAATCAACATCACTGCTTGTACTAGTATATTCTATTACAACTAATGCATTTTTTTTTTCATCATAGCAGTACATGTAGCTGATTCATATGTAGATATGTTACTTTTGGTGCAGAATGTAGCTTTTTTCCCATTTCATACAACAAATAATCCATACAATCCATTCTTTCCTCCTAAATAATGTAAACGTTTATAACATTGCAGTATATTCTGCATACAAAAGTGCACATAACAATGTTGTACATAAAACATTTGTTTAAAGCAAAGTTGTGAACCACATTGTCACTTTGTTATATTAGCTCATGGGTGCTCAGATTTCTTTTGGCTTTCAATTTAGTTATAATACCAGAACTTTCTCTGTAGGAGAGGCAAGAGACGTAGTGTATAATTAATGAATTAGTAGCAGATTTCCACTGCACTTGCTACATTTTGCTGATGGTCAACTGAGTTTTATATTACTTTAATAGTACACATTATCTGAATAGAGGTTTCCCTTCAATACAGGTAAGAAATGCTGATGAAGTTGAATATTTATATTATTTTTGATATTTGATATGACATGAAAAGCTGTTAGGGATAGTGTTTCTAAAATGTCATTTATTTCATGTCTGATCTGAGACTTCTTAAACATTTACCAGCAGGGGGCGACAAACACCAACAATTACAGGCCTTTAGTATCAGAATGGTTTATTTCAAAAGAGCTCCACACAGAGGCAATAGTGATGTGTTTGAAATGTGGTCTAGATTAGTCAGTTTAACACCAGTCTTTGTGACACTTAAGAGCATAAAGTGTGAGAAGTTTGGTTGTGAAAATCTGAACTGAACTAATTGAAATGGCCACTGATTCTTTCTGTGCTCGATTTTCCTTTCCAGAAACAGGTGGCTTCCACAGTTGGCACTATGGCAGTCATTGAAAGGTTAGTCATTATTTGAAAAGGTCTCACAATTTAGGACATATATATATATATATATATATATATATATTAGACACTTTTATCCATAGTGACTGACTAGGGAGACATAAATCTCATCTAATCAGGAGGCTAAGTAGTTCAGGTTTACAGGGTTCGAAAATGGATTTCTGACAGACATAAAATGAGCCTTGCGCTAGGCAAAAAACCACTGAGCTACCTTTATTACTAATGTTTGTATGATACATATAGTAGACAACGAGGACTGATCAACCAATAAAAAAAGAAAAACAGCTTCATAATATGAATTACTCCAAATGTCAATTACCCAGATTAAATAATTATTTCCTCTGTACCTTTGCTATTGTGCTTGTTCAGTTGTCCCAAATGGACCCTTATTAAGAACGGAAAATGGACTGGTAGGACACTTCCTGGATTATAGGTGGCATAATACCAATTACAGTATCTAATAGAGCACTGTAAGTTCTGTAGTGTTGCTGAGCAGTCATGACCATATAGTGCCTTATTATCATCATTTTGTTCATACTCAATTAATCAATTAGTCAGTCACCACCAAATGCACTTTTGCTATCTTTTAATCCTCAGTCAGCACTGAGATGCAGCATTCAAGTCACATTCACATTCAATTTGAAGGTAATTGCAGGCTTGCACATCAACTAGGTTTTGCCTGATCAGTGTTAAAAGATGTCTCTCCTGAATGCATGTATAATCTATTGCCCTCTGCCTGAAATAATAAATCGATTTTGAAGTTCCAGAGGCATGTATATTCACCAGCAGTATCTAATCAGATGCCTGGAAGAGGGTGAAGACCTGGAAATGTGTAAAGCTCATAAGATTGTTCTCACATATAGAGGAAGTTAACATGTCTAAATGTCTTTAAGCCTCCAAACAGTTCCCTGGCCTAGTGCACAGTCTCACAAACACATCTCTGCAAAGACAGAATGTCTTAAGGACCAGCACACAGGCACTGATGATCTTAGAAATATTGTGTCTGTGCTGGTAATCAGAGAGAAGTAGATGGAAGAAAATAAGCCTAAAGCTGGAAATTGCTATGTCATGTTGATCTGCTCAGAGTTTCTACGCTCTCCTACATCTGACTTCTGTTATGCAACATGTGTATTTGTAAACCTGGTCATTGATGTAATAATTAACAAAACCAAAGGATTTTACTAACCATATGAATAATATCTTGGCTATTTATTCTAGCTATAAAGCCTTTTATATCACTAACACAACTATTTTTTTATTTAAAATGAATTATTCATTTCAGACTGACTTTAGCTACAAGGTTGACAAGGTTTATGTGTTTTGAATTACTGGGCTTTGGATTGGATTTAGTAGGATTCAGTAAGAACTATTAACTCTAAGAGCTATAGACTGCATTTGGATATAGATATATTAAAGAATTAATACCCAAATTGTACACGGTGGTTTTCAAACCTCAGATGACTTGAGTGCTATTTATGGAGTGTAAGTTTCCTACCATGTACTAAAACTGAAAAACTTGTGAATCCCCTGACTATGCTTCATAAATCTGTGTGGGTCCTCAGACCCTACTGGTACGAAAACTCATACAAGGCCATCAGTTAACAGCATGATTTATACACTGATCAGCCATAACATTACCACCACCAGCCAAAAACAGCCCCCGAAACTTTGACTTGTCGAGGGCTTAGAGTCAGGAGGTCAGGTGTTTAACTTGACCTATCCAAAACCTTTTTTTTTTTGAGCCATTTTGACGTGAGCTTTCTCATGTGCTTTGCACCATTGCCATGCTGCATAAACCAACTGTGCTTTAGCATTAGGTCACGAACTGACAGGCAGATTCTCTTTTAGGATTTTCTAATAGAGAACAGAATTCATGTTTCCATCATTTGTGGCAAGTTGTCCAAGTCCTGCCGAAGCAACGCAGACAAATCACACTACTACCACCATGTTCGACTACTGTTATTGTGATCTTCCTATTGTGTAATGCATTATTAGCTTTATATCAAATGTAAGGGGATACATTTGCCTGGTGTCGTTCCTACTGTGGATTTGTGTACATTGACCTTAACTGAGGAAAGTGAGGCCTGCAGTTCGTTAAATGGTCATCTGGGATAACTTCTGACCTCCTGAATGGGTTGTCGATGCACCATGCAACTCTTGGTGGAATTTTGGTAGGCTGTCCACTCCTGGGAAGGTTTACCACTGTTCCAGGGTTTCTCCATTTGTGGGTAATGAAATCTCACTGTGGTTTGCTGTCCCAGAGTCCCAGAGCCTTAGAACTGGCTTTGTAACCCTGTCCAGACTTTTAGATTTCAGTGACTTGAACTGTATTGAAATCTGATTAAAATGTAGCATCATGCACTGCTTTTTTTGAGACTTTCTAGCCTGTTTCACAATGACAGACAGATTCTTTTTTAAGTGATGTTTAGATTAAACAGGTTTGGCATTAATTATGTATAAGGGTGGCTAGTAAAATTGAACCCAGTAGTCAACTGAATTTGGTTAACTGGTTGATTTAGTAGTTAAGGGGGCAATTACTTTTTCACAGAGGGCCAGGTAAATTAAATCATTATTTAAAACAGCATTTTGGGTTTCAGTATGTATTCACTGTGGTTGTCCTGGCCAAGATTATACTATGCTAAAGGAAATAAAAAGAAGCCTGATAAATATTGGGAGCACATTCTTTGGTTAGACCGAGACCAAAATAAATTTGCTCGGCTCAGATGGGGTCCAGCATGTTTGACAGTTGTGTGTTGAATGCTGTCCATAGAAGTTGACATTATGCAATGTCCTTTGTACTGTCTGAACTGTCACAGAAACTCAGATTTCCAGTGATAATCCCTGAAGCACTTGACCATCTGTCTTTCAGAGCTAGAATGGGTAGTAGAGCACTGTCTGTGGTGTCAGTTTAGTAAGGATGGTCACTGCAGCTCTGATTAGTGGTGCTAAGGCTCATTCTGTACTTCCTGATTACTGATTTTTGTTTGATCTTCCCTATCCTTCTCCATCTTCATGAAGTCTCAACTTGGTTCCCCTGGCTATTCTTTTCCATGTGGAGCCACGATGCAGACTAAAGTTCCAAAACTGTAAAAGTTCTGGAATTAACAGGTCATTTTATAACCATGTTCATACATTTCAACAATCATTTCAATGATCACAGGTGTCAGGTGTAACACATTTTGTTACATTGATGTAAAGGGTAAATACTCTTCATTATTGAGAGGCAATGCAATTTTGATTTTATTTGACAGTCAGGTGATATTGCACAGGGATGTTCTCACTGTTGTATACTGTGTGTGTGTATTTTATGTGTTTACTCTCTGTGTATACACATACACATACACACACACACACACGGTGCTGCTTGAAAGTTTGTGAACCACCCAAATATGGTCATTGTTTTCAAAAGAAAAATTATAATAAATGAAATGTATAAATGTATATAATAAATGAACATCCAAATCTCAATTTGTAAAGCAGACCTTCCAAATAAGGGACACACAGAAAAAAAAAAAAGATATATATTTTCATTATTTATTCAACAAAAGTATTTTATCTCTCAAAAAACAGAAAATCTGTGAAAGTATGTGAACTCTTAGTTAGTAGCTTATGGCACCTTCTTTTGCAGCCATTACTTCAATCAAACGTCTTCTGTAACCACAAACGAGTGTCTGACATCTGCTTTTTGGGATTTTTGTCCACTCCTCCTTGCAGAATTCAGTTGCGAGAGGTTGGAGGGATGTATGTACCGCCTGCTTCAGATCTTACCACAGCATTTCTATGGGATTGAGGTCTGGACTTTGACTGGGCCAATCCAGAATGCGAATCTTCTTTCTCTCAAGCCATTCCTTGGTAGTTTTGCTGGAATTTCGTTGTCTTGTTGCATAATCCATTTTCATCCCAGTTTCAACTCCCTGATTGATGGCAGGAGATTCTGATCAAGAATTTGTTGATAGCCCTGGGAATTGATGGTTCCCTGAATAATATGGAGTCAACCAGGTCCAGAGGCAGAAAAGCAGGCCCAGACTTTCACATTTCCACCACCATGCTTCACTGTTGGGAGGAGATTCTTCTCTTTATATGCAGTGTTGACTTTTCTCCAAACAAGGTGTCTGTGATTATGGCCAAATAATTCAATTTTGGACTCATCCATCCAGAGAATGGACTTCCAGAAAGCCTCTGGTTTGTCCATGTGCTCTCTGGCAAAGTTTAAACTTTCTTGAGAGCAGAGGCTTCCTTCTAGCAACTCTCCCAAGAATGCCTAATATGTCTATTGATATTTCACCTGATTGTAGATGCATGTACATTTATCTCAGATGCTGACAGAGAGGTCTAAAACTCTCTGGAGAAGATGCGTGGGTTGGCCTTTATCTGCATTATTATTTTTCTGGTGCTTCTTGATGTAAGTTTTGATGGCTGTCCACTTCTGGGCAGAGTTGCGGTGATGCTGGGTGCCCTCTATTTGTAAATGATTTGTCTTACAGTGGATGGATGAAGCTGGAATCTTTTGGAAATGGTCTTGTAGCTTTCCCCAGACAGGTTGGGGAAAGGGTGGGCTGTCACCACCTTCTTCCTGATGTTCTCAGATGTTTCCTCTTGGCATTGTTGATCTGTTCTTTATGCCTTGACACAACAGTGGTTTGGTTGGTTTCCTCTCCCTTTTAACCAGTGCGGCTCAAAACTTTTCCCAGGGATGTCTCATTTGATTGGTCTGCTTAATTGATTACTTGAGTACTCACATGTGTTTCACCTGAGTCTTTTACCTAATTGAGTTTACCAGTGCAGCTGTGGTTCATTTACTTTTGCACATGCTGATTCCATGTTTCATGTAGTCTGCTTGCAACTCACACATTTCCCTCAAAACAAGTAAATGGAATCGATGAACCTAAACCTGACATTTCATATACAAAAACTGGTGATGATAAAAGAATCATGGTAAAACAATAAAAAAATATAAACTACTCAACTAGTTCACAAACTTTCAAGCAGCACTTGAAACATTCATCATTTGCAGTTATTTTCACAAATTTTCCTTATGAATTTGCATGCTAAATATAGGCTAGCTGTCTGCAAATTTCTATTGTTAACTAAAAATGTACCATTGTTGTTTTGTTTGTTGAAAAGGTACCATGATACAATCACACACTTGCCTCATATTTTTTAAATGAGACTGACATTTTACAGACATTTTAATAAAGACTTTCCCTCAACTCTTTGTTTGAATCTTAAATAACCTTTATTAAATGGACTTTTTTCCTCTGACATATTGCGGTGTGGTGCATTTCATATGGTGTGACACCATGTCAGTTGGTGTGACATTCAATGATGTGACAAAAAAGGCTTTATAATTTAGGCTTTATAATAGAACACAAGAGAAATGGTATCAGCAAGTGAAGTGTTTTGAGAGAATTCTTACATAGCATATCAGAGCTAAAATATTAAAATATCTTGTAAGACTTCGGAGCAATGTCCTCCTTGGTATGATAACTTAAATATTTACAAGGAAATGTTGAATATCAAAGCAAACATGATTAAAAAGGACATATACATAAATTAAAGAAGAAAGAATTAGTACCTATTTCTTTAGTTAGTACCTAATTTTCATTTTATATGAAATTATTTTCATGTCACACCATATGACAATTTTAGGCACTGACACCGAGTTTGAATTTTCCTAATTTTAAAATCTGCTAAGGACCAGATGATTTTTTAAATTATGTCTTAGTACACAGAACCAGAGAATTCAAAGATGGTGGATTTGTTTTTCACAAGTGTACATTACTGAAATTATACAAATACTCTGTAAACCTAATGCGGACAAACTATCCAGAAAGTGTTACTGATTCAGTCAAAACAGCATGGAAAATGCTGGAAAACATTTTTTTGGAAAATGTATGCTAAGTTTGATTATGTGCTGAGGTGTAATATTACACACAAAACTGGCACAAAATACTTGTACTTGATTGATTCCATTTTTAATGGAAAATGTAAAACATCTCTTTAGCTTCAATGTACATACAGTAGCAAACAACACATACAGCAAATAAAGCACACCATGTTATAGAAAAATCATAATTAATATATTATATATATGTATATTCTGCTATTTACATATTATATTTCAGCTGAAATTTTCACAAGAACCTTTGTTTAAACAAACATCATATACTGCAAATTCCTTTATATTCTCCTTCAGCACAGTGAATACCAGCCAAACTGTTAATAACTTAATATCACCTTTAAACATAAACAATAAAAGCTAACAGCTTGGCGTTGGCAGACGTAAAGGAATGCTGCTATGGTTGTGTTGGCCTAGCTGCTCTCCCAACTGTCTGAACCTCAGCAGACAAGTGTAGCTAACAGTTAGCAGCACAATAACTACGATTAAGAATATGCCTCAGGGCATCATCTTCTGAAGAAAAATGCCTTTGTGGTTGTTCTTTTGCATTGGTTATCCACAGCCTACACCATGTGAGAGCTCGAAAGTGCTGTGCTTAGCAGCTCATTTCTCTTCCTACTCAGCAGCTTTGCAGTTGCCATTTCAGGAGAGAGAGAGAGAGAGAGAGAGATCTACCTCCTCTGTTCCACTGTTCAGACACGCCTCAGCCTTTCACCTTACTTCCTGGCCAAGCAGGAAGATATCAGGGTGGGGTTGAGCTCTGGAGAATATATAGCGACAATAATCAAACAGAATATGGTACCTTCATGGGGGAAGTGATGTAGGAAGCAACATAGTGTTTCTGGTCATTGGTGTGAAATGTGCATCTCCGAAATTCGTTCGTAGAGCAATGGTTCCCTTCTTAAGGATATGGAGATTGTCTGCACCTGATGCCATGCTCACAGAGTGAGCATAAGTGCTGTCAACATTCTTCCTCCTTAACCTCCTCTGTGCTCTGTTCTTTCAAGTGCCGGCTGAGAGCGGCCACAGCGTCCTTCACCGAGTGGTAGAAGATGTTCTTTACCTGAGCAAGAATGAATGTAAAGGTAACTACCCACTGCAGAATGTGTGATGGTGATGGTTTTTATTGTTTTCCTAACAATACAAAACTATCCTCTTCACACGCCACACTTTTGCAAAAGAAAAAAAAAAGGTTTTGGCTCTTCTTTTCAGTATCAGTATTCTTCTTCAGCAGACAGATTCCACAGGACAGACATGATTAAGAAAATGTGAGTAAAAGTGTGCTGGTACCTGTAATTTGTCCTCATAATTAACATGGTCTTTGAGAGGGCGCATCTCTTGGGTCAGGTAATATGAGTTGTGGGCATGTTCAGGGGACACAAAGTCAACATTCACCTGAATGCAACTGTGCAAATTCATCACCTGCACACATGAGCAACAACAACATCTTAAAATAAAATAAAAAATAGTACAACCATAATGAATGCTTTCAGATTAAATTACTATTAAATGCAACTGTTACTTTTTTTTTACTGTTACTGCTGATTTTCTAGTACATTTTCAGTAGGTGGTGCTGGAATGTTTTGCAGGAACTTTTCATATAATCTTAACGATTATAGATTAGCTCCTTCGTGAAGAAGTGATCCTAATGACAGTTACTGGTGATGAATGAATGAACCTACTAAACCTGCTGTGCAGCACATGAAGCACAATGCCAGGTCTAATATGATCCTATGTGAATCAATACAGCTTCACTGTTCCCTCAGTGTTTTTGTATCCCAGTCCTGATGCACACCTCTGCTCTGGTATGCTTTGGAGGTGCTAAAAGAGCATCAAATCCGCACACACAAAGTGTTAAGATTTGTTACTTGCACCACACATAAGGGACTGGAAGATCCATGTCACTGCCCTTCCACTGTAGCCTGTCTTTGTCCTTTAATAAAGCATGTGAGATAATGACAGATAATGTGACTGAGAGTGTGTGGGGGACCTGGTGCAGGGCTCCAGCAGGAATAATCACAGTGTCTCCGTAGAATTGCAGCAATGTGCGACTCTCTACACCATGTTCTTCAAATAGCCTCTGCCGCAGCTTCGGGCTTAGGTACCAGCTTCCCTCGCGAAGAGGGTCTGCCTCACTCTCCCATTCTGCCTCAGAGTCAGCCTCAGCATCTGCTTCAGCACGCTCCACTGATACCTACACACACACAGACACGCACACAGACACGCACACAGACACGCACGCAGACACGCACAAATATGTATTTAAGGATTAAGGATTACCCCAGTGGAAATTTACAACATGCCCACTTTATTATACACACATTAGCATCAACTCAGTGGTAATAAACAGCCCAGATGTCCACTGAATGTTTGACCTTGGAGATAAACCCTGATAAGCACTGCTTTAATGAACAGTACCATACCGTTTGGAGGAATTCCTGGATCTTATGGAGATCTTTGCTCAGGTAGATGTGCCACAGTGCACCTGGAATTTCATTAGGATCTCTCAGTCTCTTCTTTGCACTCTCATCAAGATCCTCTGTCTCTAAGAGCTTCAAAATTCCTGAAAGACACAAGAAGAGTTACATAGATCATGAAATCCCTTTTAAAGGTTACAGTGTGGGGCTTACTCAAATGAAGCTCATCATTATCACATGATGAAATATATACATCTAGGAGCTGAGTTCAAAGCTGGGGAACACTTCAGATGGAAAATGTGAATTAATGTGGCATGCCTGTATTTCAGTGGACGTTATAAACTAGAATACAGAATAACTGTAACATTTGATTGAGGTGTTGTTTTTTTTTTTTTTTTAAATCACAGTTATTTAAAACTTTATGTAGTTATATAGCTATTATATTATGATTAATCTCCTATGTCAAAAGAACTTCAGTAGCACATGATATCCTATGGTTGCATACACATTTAAGATCTAACCTGACTTGGTGAGAGCTCCATTGCCCTTGGCTACACCCACGTAGACCAAAATACTCATAGTGTCAGAGATTTCAACATGCAGATTACTGGTTCCAAAGTCCTGCTCTGGACATGCTGTCACACCTGTGCACACACACACACAGACAAATATATACAGTATATAAAATATTAAAGGTACTGAGTTATTAAGCTTAATTACTCAAACAAGAATTTAGTATGGCAAACTAAGAGAAACAGTAGGGAGGCCAATGACTGGGGAATACCATGTGCACAGCAGAGTCGAGGACCCAGATCTGGCCGGATGAAGAATGATGGAAGGCGAGAGGCCAGGTTGAGGGCACCATCTGGACCAGTGTATTCTGGAACTGGCAATGCCGTCATAACATCTTCATATCTAGCAAAGACAAAATTGTTTTTTATTGTCCAAGGCATGTATTATACACTATTATGCAGCAATAAAAAAACCTCTGAACTAGGAGGGTAAGTGTCATGATATCACAAAAGACACAAAATCAGACCTCACAACTATCAAATGATTAATTGAGAATTTACTTTGTAATTGTCATGAAAGGTAAGACTGAAGAATATTGAGAATAATCTTGCACTTCGTATAAGTGAAAGTGAACAACTCATGTGTGTGCACACAGAGGAATTCGACTACCACATGTAACCCATCCATGCAGCAAAACACACATACACACATACACAAGTGAACACACATTAGGGCCAGCACACATGCCCAGAGCACTTTTTCATGGTGCCTGGGGAGCAACTGGGGGTTAAGTGCCTCACTCAAGGGCACTTCCATCATGTCTTGTTGGTCACGGGGATCGAACCGGCAACCTTCTGGTTACAAGTCTGGTTCCTTAACCAAAGGTACATGGCTGCCCCCATTAACAGAGGTGTGTTAAAATATTTTCAAGCATATGGTGGTGTGTGTATGCAGAGGACCAGCAGAGAAAGTGTACTAGAACGGCGTGTTAACCTGGATGGCATGAGTGCCAAGAATTCTTCCCCTGATGGCCAGTCCTTCAGTCTGTATACTGCAGGGTCACCAATAGCAGATTTAGTTCTCTCTGATAAAAAAACAAAAACAAAAAAAAAACACAAACAGTATGATAACATTGTAACAGTAGTAATCACCAACCAAAGTTCTGGAGTACCCAGTTTGCTTGGCATACTACATTGTTTTCCCTGCTGTAATACACCTGATCTAACTGACCAGCTTATTAGAACAACCTGCATCACACCAGACCCCATCTGGACATCTAAAAAGCCCGAGATATATACACACAGGCCATGAGTCAAGCTAAAGGCTATAAAATACTAGACAAGAACTTCCCACAGGACACTTACTTGACACATCCTCAAATCCATCCCAGAAGTCTTTGACACAGGTGTTTATGATACTCCCATCACGACAGTTATAGAAATCGCTGTGGAGTGCCGAGAATTCTCTGCTAAAGTGCTCTGGCTTCCAGAGACTGGCATTCAGACTCTTGTGCACGCCAGATACCAGCACCGGCTGCCAAGAAACAGCAATATCAAACTCAGTCCACATCGTTTACTAAACAATACCAATACACCAATGAGTAATTTACTGTCAAAAAAAGATGTTTCAGGGATGTTCTCAGTCCTAGAAAGCACATGCTTTGTCTTATCACACTATCCAGGAACAGGTTTTTGCTCAGATTGTGCTCAGTAACACAAACCTGCTCTTGTGTCCAGTTCTCTTTGAACAATCTTTGGTTGCCAGGGTGATGGTGATCTTTAAGCCAAAGCAACCGGTGGCTGCCTATCCAATCATGTGGAACACTGGTATGCGGGTCAGCCAATGGGATTCGAATAGGTTTCAACTCCTTTAGCACCAGCTCGTCCTCCGCCTCTTCCTTCAGCAAATCCTGGTTCAGCCCAAGTTTAGTCATCTTTGCGGCAGGAATTTTGTTCTCCACCACTGAGGCAATAATGTCATCCAGGAGGTTGGGCATGCAAGCCTTCTGAGCAGTCTGAAGCATGAGGTGCAAACATAGTACACTAATTAATGACTTCAAGAGATGACAAGAATACAGGAATGTGAGGCAGTGTCAGGGCATGACCTGATCAGTGTTGTTATAAACTGGTGCAAAGGCTATTCCAGGCCCAGTGGATCCCAGCCGCAGTTTTCCAGCTGTGGATGTCAGGAGGTCACGCAAAGTGGAGCCCTGCTCTGGGCTGCTTGACTTCCTGCCCAAAGTCTCCATATCATCACAATCCACTTTACCTAGAGTACACAAAAAACACAAATTACTGGTACCATACATACATCTACTGCATAAAGGCATTTTATTTAAGAGATTCGACACAAAAAACACAAGGAAACTTTAACTGTTTGCAGACTGTTCATCAAACAAGTGGGTAGGAGAGTAAATAGCAAGTAAAGCACAAGTTTTTTATATACTGCCAATATTTATAGGAAATTAGGATACCTCCCCATTCACTTAACCTGAGAAAAAGAAATACTAAATTAAAATAAAGTTATATACTGTATACGCTATATTAATAAAATAAAAAATATGTAATATTACAAGCTAATGTATAAAAGGACAATATCTGGTTAACCTAATAGCTGTGATACTTCTAGCAACACTGCATTTTAAATAACCTATTTTCAAGAGCAAAAAAATCTTTTTATAGCACCCAAGTGAAAGATCCTGCCTAACCATAACCCCTTGATATGCTATATGGCCATATTTTTATGAATACCTGACCATCAGAAAGCTGGAGGCACACAATAGTGTAGTATATGCTGTAGCATTACACTAGTGGGGAATTTATTTGGAATGGGATGTTTAAAAAGTACACCGGAATGTGATGGTTGAATGTCTATAATCTTCTGGCCATATGATGTATGCATGTATGCAACTTTTGCTAAATCACTGCCAAGGTGGGTAGTCCAATTGTTTTAAAGACTCACTTTTCTGAACTACTTTGCACCCCTCTCTCTCTCTCTCTCTCTCTCTCTCTCTCTCTTTCTCCCTCTCTGAAGTTATTTTCAACCCTCTGTAGGCTTGGGATGCCTGTTGAGAATGGAGCATAAACAAGTTTTCACTCACCTCTTCTCTCCGTGGAGATCTTGTGAGCAGTGTTCTGTGCGCTCTTCTGCTGATTCTGCTGCTGGCTTTTCAAGTCGCACTGTGTTCTCTCAGAAAGCTGACATCACAACACATTCGTTTCACTTTTTCAGCACATACTTATAAAGCGTATACTGTACTGAACCTAAATTTAAAACTTTAAGGCATTGTGAAGTAAAAGCAGGCCCACACAAGGCATGATTGAAGATTAAATATATGTGCTAGAGAGCTCCGTAGGAACAAGACTGACTTCATTACCTGTAAGAGGCCATTGGTGATGGTGGATCTGGAGAGGAAGGCACTGCTGCCAAAGCAAGAGCACTGAGAGGGGATTCCGTATTCTCTCCTTATAGAGTGCATGGCGCACTGCAGATCTGCTAACACTGTAGGTCGTGCAGAACAATTTTAATATGAGCCTGACATCTAATCAATATGGCTGACAAGAATCTGACTGTAGGTCAAACTATGTACAAAGACACACAGATCACACATCACTCACCTCTCTCTGGGACTATTTGAGTAGGCATAAGGTTCTTCAGGTCATGGGGCTGGTTTTTCACACACCGAACCCAGGCGTACAGTTCTTTATCTAAAAATGTGTAAATATTGAATATACACGTGTGATCACACAGGAAATGAGACACAGTTACAAGTGTCACACAAGTGTATTTCTAACCTTTGGTACTCCTCCTCTCGCGGGCTTTGTAGCAGTCCATGCACACCACAAAGCCACATTTGTGACAGGCCCAATGCATATTAAACAGAGTAGCCTCACATGCATCACACATCTCTCTCACACCTCTCACCGCTCGCTTCCACATCACCTGGGCTACACACACAAACCAAAGAAAAGGTTGAAAGATTCTTAACAGTATAAAAAAAGAACAACGCTACACTATTATCGGCTAATAATATTCATTAATAAAATAGATTTTGTTTTGCATTTTAAAACACATTTGCAAATTACATTTATACCACTAAGTGCATGTGTTTATACACCTGTAGTCAAACTCACTGTCTTTCTTGACCCATGTAACAGCAATGGTCTCTGTCTTGACAAGCTGGCAAAACTTGTCTCCTATGAGTGTGAGAATGTATTTGGCTGTGTCTAGCTCCATCTCCCTTTGCTTGTCTTCTTCTTCATCCTCAAAGCCTGCCATCCACACCCGCACTGCTTCTTCATCAGTGTCCTCCACGACAGAGAATCCGTCCACTCGCACCACTCCATTCTTGCTGAATGACAGTCTGTGGCAGGAGAGAAGGACAGAAGGTAGCAGACACCATGACCAGAGAATGATAGAGTTAGGTGGTAATAAAAGTTTGCCTTCTGGCTTGATAAACAACTAAATAAAAAGCCAGACTGAGAGTGTTGATACTGTTGAATTCTGCACTTGGTAGCAGAGTGATGCTGAATAAGAACGAGGCTGCCAGCATGCATTCTGGACAAAGCAATTTTAGATAGGCACTCAGGGGCTGTTTTACAGACACTGATTAAGCTTAGTTGTTGACTTAAAGGCACTTCGAACTGGATTTATAAACCTGTTACATTTTCATTAAAATCAACTAGAATTCCTAATTGAACAATAATGAATAATAATAAAAACTTAGCTGAGGTTTGAAATTAAATTTAGAGCAATTATCTACCAGACCTCAGCAGTTTTTAAGTGTAGTTTTAAAGCGTTAAAAATTTAGATCAATACCATTCTCAAATGTATTTATTGAAATAATATAGGTAATCAATTGCTTGTTATATTTAAAAGGCTAAACAACTACAAAAATATTTACTTTAATTAAAACACCAGGATATAGATATACTGCATTTACATATGCAGTAGTAGTAGATAATAATAATAATAATAATAATAATGACGATAATGATAATAATAATCGAACATACACTCACCATCCACTTTTCTGATGGTGACTGTATACAGGTATACAATATACAGGTGTTATTAGGAACACCCGTTTACCCTTACATTCGTGCAGTTATCTGATGAGCCTAACATGTGGCAGCAGTGCAACGCATAAAATCACACACATACAGGTCAAGAGGTTCAGCTAAGGTTCACATCAAACATCAAAAAGTAGAAAAAGTGTGACATCTGTGACATTGATTGTGACATGGCTGTTGGTACCAAAAGTGTTGGCTTGTGTATTTTACACTCAACAGTTTCTATAGTTTATAGTTTACCATATACAGAATGGTAAAAAAAAGAAAACTTGTAAGTGATAGATCTGTGAGTGAAAAAGCTTTGTTGAAGCTCTTGACTGTATCTGCATAATTTTTGCATTGTACTGCTGCCACATGATTGGCTGATTAGATCACTGCATAAATGTCTTCCTAATAAAATAGATTGTGAACATTCTGTATCCTACTATCCTAAGGCTAGCATTAGCTAACCTAACTAGCCAGGTAGTGATAGTAAACGTATGCCTATAACCGTAGTTCTCCAAAAGCCGTGCCTCATTGCGCATGCTACTGCACACACGCACTTTATGTTGTATAGTGTAGTTTGTTGTTCTATGTAGCACCTTGGTCCTGGAGGAACGTTGGTTTGTGTCACTGAGTACTGTACACCACTGTATATGGTTGAAATGACAATAAAATCCCCTTGACTTGACTTGACCTAATGATTGCCAGGTGCATTCAAAATCACCTGGATATTGTGTGTGTGTATGATAAATTATTTGTAATATTACCACCGTCTGATAGCTACCTGTTCCTAAACCTCCTCAGTTTTTGCCTGGTCAGTGCTGACAAGGAACCTTGGCAATTATTAAGGGCTCTTTGTACCTCAGTAACATACGTAGCTAATGTTCTATTTAACCTCTTCAAAATACCAGGGTTGGTGAAAATCACCTGGATAATATACAGTACAGTCACAAAGTCTTGAGGAGAACTCCCTGGAGAGGCATGAGTCTAAGCAATGCCTCTGATGAGGAGAGACTCATTGCAGACTGGCAAGTCAAGATATGGGCCGGGCTTCCTGCCTGTGTATAGACGAAGGTGATGATGACTTTCCTCCCTGTGGCCCAGTCTCTTATTAGACAAGGAAGCCTCTTGTGCCTCTGTGATAGATGAAAAGTTGATCTGAGGATCAGATGGCTGCAGTTTGGTCGAAGTAACAACACAGGGCATACTCTAGGCACGACAGTGAACAATCTGCAGGTTCACGTTCATGAGAAATGAACAGACTGGCGTGTTGGTTCCAATAGCTAGCATACTGCTGATGCATTTCATACATGATACAATATTCAATACCCTAGCTATATCATCCGTGTGTCTATATTCAGTGTTTGACCAATGCACACTGAGCATGGAGCTTTACCATCAGTGATGCAATACTGTAACATGGCTTATTTAATCATTCGCCTTATTGAAAATCACCATTTGTTATATCAGGGGAAAGTCACTGAAACATGCTATAAAGTATTTAGCCATAGATCTGTTCATCAGCAAGACAGCAGGGAATGTGGACAACTATAAGGGGGTGATTAGCAGAGAAAGAAGTGCTCAGCAAGGAGAATGAAACGGAATGAAATGGAGGGAAAATGACTCCCACCCCAGTGTTGCTGTGTTAGCAATCTGGCTGACTTGGCAAGCCCAGTAATATACAGCATGCTGTACACACAGCAGGGCAATCAGCATAACCAGAGAGGTATATGAAGGCTAGGAGGACAGAGTGCAGAGTGACTGACCATGGCAGAACAATGACCAGTGCCACCATCATCCAGCAGCATAATGCAGCAGAAGCTAGCTCGCTGAATAGCCTGATAAGTACTAGGCTAGCAATTCAAACAGGTGAATGCTAGCAGGTGTCAGTTGCTAGTGTTCTCCAGAAACAGTGCTAGAAAGTAAGAGTCTCCAAAATTAGATGTCCTGTTCCCATTGGAGGCTTACCTGCGAAAGTAGTAGAAGCGACAGAAGACAGGTGAAATGACAGGCTCCTGGGCTTTGCGTGAACGGTCCAATCGGCACTCCCGGCATTTCTGCACGTTTGCTCCAATCTCTGCACATGAGTCGTCCTGTAAGAAGGCTTCACCGCTCTGTTTCAGCTTCCTTACCTTCCTCCAGTCCTTTAGCACTGAACGAGGGATGCCATCTGAGGAAAGAGAACCACAAGCAGCCTCAATCAGCTGATTCATGTTCATTCGAGCACCCAAAGACTAGAACTACAAGAATTACTATGGTCGTCTGTCTTTCTCACTATGTTGAAGGACTAGTTTTCTTTTCTCTTCACAGGTTGTACTGTTGAATAGTGAGCAGCATTAGCACATGTTAATATACTGAAGCAAAGCTGCTCAGAGAAATGTCAAAGCCTTATTTAAAAAAAAAAAACATAAAAAGACACACAGCTGTGATCTGTCTACACCGTTTATTGAATATAGGTCTCAGTGTGACAGTATTCCTAATTGATACATCCCTACGTCAGTGGCTGAAATTCTTCCAAAAACCACTTAAATCAATTTGCACCATACTGGATATCTGCAGTGTGGGCATACCTAGTTAAATTAAACAGGCTATCAAAATGACCTTGTTAATGATAGGCATTGAACCAATAATGTAGAAACTGCTAGGCACTTACTGCTAGGCAGCCTGTGATGAGATTTGTCTTTGGTAGTCTGGATTATGCCATTTAGTTTCCCCTCGTCCTCTTCTTCCTGTTCCTCTTCATCCTCTCTGTCATTCTCACCTCTTTGCTTTTTCTGGTCAGCCTGCTTCCTTTTAAAGGCAGGTTTGGACCGTATTCTGCCTTGATCAGATTTATGACACTCACTTTCATTGCCTGAGTCCCCTCCACTCTCACTTTCAAAGCTGGACTGAAAGATCTGTTTCTCCCCATGATTATCCTTTTCTATCTTAATGTTGGCTGAGTTTGGCTTCCTTATATTAATGCATCGTTTCTTATTCTGAAAGGTAGGCTTCTTACTCTGCAAGTTGCCATTTCTATTCACCATGGGCTTTAAATCTTCTTTATTATCCCTGAATAGAGGTATTTTGTCTTCTGTGTTGGTCTTAACATTGCTTCCATTGGGCTTCCTGTCTTCACCTGGGCATTTCCTGTCTAGAATTTTAGATTTCCTATTATCCTGGAAAAGTTCTTTGCCCTCTTGTTTGGGCCATTTATCCTCTAGTCCATTCAACTCCTGTTTGATTGGCAGAGAGAGAGTTGTTGTGGTAGTTTGTGTGGTACTGCCCCCTGCTGTCTCTGAGGTGACACTACCTCGGTCCTGCTCAGAGTGACGGGTCAGCCAAGCTTTTTTCAGTTTGTGGTAGTTGTTCTGACTAGACTGGGCAGGTGGGTTAGAATGGGCTGAAGGAGACTGTGGCTGAGCCTTTTCCACTGAGCCTAGTTTGTTGGCTACAACCCCAGTGACCTCAGGGGCTAACCTAGGATATTTGGATGGGCTAGGATTGAATATAGACTCTTTATCTTGGTCCAGAGTGTGTGCAGTGCATTTGGAATGCATACTGTGTGTAGTGCAAGTGTACCTACTCTTGATGTAGTTCAGAGTGTCCATAGTTTGCAGGGGCTGGACTACATGCATGTTTTGTCTTGGTTCTAAAGCAGCTAGTCCAGCTCTGCGTTTCTTTACATGGGGGATTTCTCTATGGGGATAACAGGAGACATTCATCTTTGGCTGAACTACCCTGCAAATTTCCTCCTTCTCCTTTTCACATTGCTCAGATACCAGGTCTATTTTTGAGTGTGGTGTAACTATATTTACAGAATGTTTCACCCCACAATTCAAAAAATGAGTACTCATATTTTTAGTCATGTTCAAAGGTGTGTTAATGTCCTGTTTCATAGCGACCATATTAACAGGATGTACAGTGTCCACAGGGGTCCACAGAATTCCCCTCTTACACTGACCAATGCCATCCTTCGAGTGTGTGCTCTGCACACTTTCAAATGTTCGCATATGGCCACACTGAACTTGGGAAAGTGATCTTTCAGTGATGGTGTGGTTCACAGGAGTGTGCATGTAGCCGGAAGAACGAACAATAACAGAAGCAGTGGCAGCCTGTGTGTTCACCAATCCTCCATTGGTTGTGTGACCTCCTAACACTCTTTCTCGGTTGTGCAAAACCCCGCCCCTCTGCAAATCATAGCCGTTGTTTGCAATGGACATTGGCTCAGCCACCCTCTTTCCAGTGACCGCTCCGTGTCTGAGCTCGGGGATCAGTGTGGGTGGTCTGTGTTGGTTCTGATCCTTTCCAGATAAGCTCATTGGCTGGATGGGTGTCAGGGTAGGTGGGGACAACCTACCTTGCACTGCCTCTTTAGACATCACTATAGGTAAGGCTGGGGGGTGGAAGATGGGGGCCCTGTGCAGTGAGGATACAATGCGAGAAGAAGAAGAAGAAACAGAAATGAGAGAAGTGGAGGAGCCTTTTTTCTCCATGGTACTGACTTCCAGTGGGTCTACTGAGATAGCTTTTGAGATCAACTGCTCTGTAATCTTGCCCAGAAGACCTTCCTCTTTCTCACTGTTGCGCTTGATGAGGGGTGGAGGTCTAGCCTTAACTGTGCTCTGTTTACTAGGTGAAGAGAGGACGGAGGCAGTGGTGTTTGGGGAACTCAGTCTCTCATACAACTCTTTGCTGGGTGGAGCTCTACGTGCAGAAACCTTGTTCTCTACACTGCCAGCTGCTGGGGTATAGTAGCTGCTTTGGGTGAGTGTTGGTGAAGGCTGGGCTGATTGTAACCTGGGGGGTACACTATGTCTGAACATGTGCATCTCTCTATCACGCCGTCTGTCTTTCTCTTTCTCTTTGAAATGTAGCGCAGGAGTGGTGCTTTTAGGATAGGGTTCTCTGTCTGAACTGAGTTTGGCTGTGAAAGGTGCTACTTCAATGCTCTCCTGCAGAATGCGCCGACTCTCCTCCTGGTAACAGCTGGTGCGGTCGCCTGTGAGGTCATACACCAACTGAGGCTGTTTGGAGTGAGCAGAAGGTGACTCTGTGACTGTGGAGTGGGATGTGTGTCCATTCTTTCCCACTACTGTCCTCACACGCTCCTGTTCTGTCTTCAGTGGCATGTGGATGGAGCTTTGTGTCTCTGCCCTCCTTTCTGGTTCCCTAGAAACAGGAAAAGTAAGCATAAATGTGTGAGAACAGAAGCACTTAACACTCTTCTGTTTTAGTTCATTATAATTCTGGCTCAACTAGAAAGTCATACCTGTCGTTTTAGACCTGTTTAGTACTGCTATTAGTATAATGTAACTAGAATGTAGGGGTGTGTACTCACTCTGTGCTTTTAGAGGTAGGGGTGCTGGGCTGGGCACTTCTGGATGGTCTCTGGGGTTCGGCACTTGAGGGCCGTACAGGCAGCAGGGGTCGTAAACCCTGACTTTCTGCACTGGTTACAGGAGAGGTTTGAGTGACCCAGGGACTTGGAGTGTTCTGTGTATATGCAGACACACAAATAGACAAGCATTAAAAAATATCCTTACATTTACATTTATAATGTCCCTGAGACATAGTCCTATTACTATCAATATGAGCAGATATGAGCCAAACAATAGGGAATATAATATATTTATAATAGAGCATGGTACAAAGCTTATAAAGCAATGATTAACCTGTTACAGATGATCTCATCATTCATGGAAATCTTTTCTACACCTTCACCTTTAATATATTATCCAATTTTGACATACGCTTTAGCACAGTAGTAAATGGTCTTGAAAGGTACCCTTACCCTTCTCAGGCTAGCTTCAGACATGCCTGCTGTCTCTGGGGGTGTCCACTTGGACCCTGGTATTCCCAGACTGTAGCCGTGCACCCCATTAGGAAAAGGGGGCCAGAGGACTGGGTACAAGCCCATTGGTGCGAGGGAAGCAGTTCCTGGGCCCTGGCCCAGAAGAGACGGGGCCGTTGACAAGGCCAGTGGGTGGTGGGGGAGACTTAGGGGCCCTAGCCGAGCATGTCCAGCCAGAAAAGCTGAGGATGGTGGCAAACCGGGCAGGAGAGAAGGAAGTAGGTGAGGGTGGGGGATGGAGGGGTGAGGAGAGCACAAAGGAGACTGGGAAGAGAGGGGAAGAGGTGAGAGGTGTACAGCAGGACTCATGATCTTGGAATGGGAGGTGGTGGAGATATGGCTGGGGGAGCTGGAGGGGGGAGACAGGCTCTTCAGATGGTGTTTTGAATGCTGGTTGGGAGGGGTGTGTGGGGGTTGGACATAAGTAGAAAGGCTTTCCAGTTCTCTCCTCACTAGTGCTGGGTCTCGATAGACAGTAAAAGGCTCATTTCTGTCAATGATCAGTGGGCTCTTGGTTTGTTTGTCTGCAGCAGGTGTGTGATTAGGGTTATGGGCAATATTCTGAGGGGATGTTCTTGATTGAGCCTGTGTGTCTGTTGTGCTAGGAGAGGGCCCATTATGTTGATGAAGGGGTGGGGTAGGGGTCACTTTGGAACCATGTGTGCTTTTAAAGCCAATGGCAACTTTATCTGTATTGACTTTCAAGGGCAAACTGCTCTCCTCAATTTTGGCAGGTTGAGGAGAGGCATTGCACTTCAGCCTGGGTACCTCTGTAACCTCTGGTGGCTTGGAAATCACCTCAAGAGAGGAGCCAGGACTTAGATGTACACTGGATTTGTGGGTAATTTCTGAGACAAGAGCAGCATCTTGTCTAGGACTATTAGCTCCAGGAGACTCAATTGACTTAACTACTTTAACAGCATCCACCTTTGTGTTGCAAACCATGGTGGGAGATTGTGTCGAAATTACTTTGGACTCTTCTTCCACTGCTTCTGCTGAGTCACATTTGGGTGTAATGATCTCTGGGCATGTTGAATCAGATGTCCTGACCTCTGGGTTACCTGCTGGAATCTCCTGTTCACCCTCAACCCCCTCACACTCTGGTGGCAATGTGTGCAATAAAACACATGGAGTCTCCAGAGAAACCAACTGCTCATTCTCTTGGGATGCCAGTAGAGCAGAGACAGCTTCACAATCCTCTAGTGATGCACCTTCACCTTGGTCCTCCATCTTCTCCACTCCATCTCCTTGTTCCATCTCTGCTTTATCACAGCCCAATCCCATAGTGCACTGTAGTGACTTGACTGTTTGGTACAGGCCGTTACAGGGTGTGTTGGTTAAATGACTGTGCAAGGACATGGCTTTCCCTACTCTCTGGCATTCAATCTCTGCTAACTGGCTAGAAGATAGTTCTGTGCTTTTGGGGGATGAGTGAGCCTTCAGGTCATGTCCTAAATGTGCTGCAGGATTGTTGACCGTCTTGCAGTCAGCTGGCTTCTTCGAATATTCTTTGAGGAGTCTTTTTGAGTCCAAGAGACTGCCTTCCGAATCACTGCACTCTGACTGGTCAGTTCCACTGTTACCCTTTGGCCTCTTCAACCCAGCACTCCTACTGTCCTTTTCGTCCTGCTCTTCCTTGTCCCCTGCTTTCCTCCTCTTCCTTTTACCATGGTTGATCCTGTTCTTTGAGGAATCTAGAAAAAAGCAAAAGTAATAAAACTAGAAATATTAGGTGTGCAGGGGCTCAACAGGAAGGAATCTATTTCAGGCAGCAGACACTGATCACTGAATGAGAATCTCCTCTCCCTAAAGAGCTAGTATAATAAATCTAAATGCCGCTAAATGAAATTCAAACAGTGAAGGAGCTGTTAATATCAGCATAATGTATTGCTGCACCTCACCTGCTCTCGCTTCATCAGCTCTGTTCCCCTCCCTCATCCCGTCTGTGTCGTCCTCTGTTGGGCTGCAGTTGGAGTTCTCTCTGCACAGCTCTGGCTGTTTCCTCTGCACTGGCCCTGAGCTACATACCTGCAGCAGGAAGGAGGAGGGAGGAGGAGAGATAAGTGTGTGCATGAATGCGGGTGTGTTTATAGTATAGTCAATAAATCATAAGCTCCGTGTGTGTGTATCTGCGTGTGCGAGTTATAAAGTATCAAGTTGCTTACTTTGTGTGTGTGTGTGTGTTTGTTTGCGTATGTGTGTGTTTGTAAGCGTTTGTGTGTGATACAATACCTGGTCTGCTTCTGTAGTGTTTCTTGACCGGTTTCCTGCATTCTAAAGGAAGATTAAAAGGCAGAGGGAAAACACCAGTGAACACTACATACTCACCCACACAAACACACACTACAATAAAAAACAGAAAAGTATTTTAGTCACCAGAGTGATCCTGCTGATCTTATTAGTGTATGGTTTACAATTTTTTGTGGTATTTTCTTCTGCTAATAACAACTGGCTAATGTCATCCAGAACCACCACATGCACAAGTGCTGGGTCCACACTCAGAGGTTCTGCTACCTATGTAGACAGGATCAGACAGATTTACATGTAAGACATATAGTTTAGCACACTTCACTTCACTTCATGGTACCTAATCTTTAATTGCTGCTAAGGCACAGGAAACAGCATGTATGTTCTTACCTGTTCGCTTAGGACAGTCATGGTTCTGCTGTTGTGATCATGATGGCTTATGATACCATGGAGCCACTGAGGTTTGGAATCAGGTCTGAACACCTTCACCCTGAGGCCTTTCACACTGCTGTGTCCTGTAAAACACATATAATGAGTGTTGAACTTTTCAAAAAGTCTACAAGATCCGTTACCCTGAGCACTTTTCTACCAAATTATAAGAAGCATGCCGAATTTGGTTACTTTGCTTGCCAGGGTACCAAGAGCAAAAATTAGGGGCCTGTGTGTCGTATTAGATATGTGTAGATCTGTCAGTGGTCTACGATCATCATCACATGAGTCATGAGTCTTTAGATGCATTAACCATCTACCATAAAAAAAACAAAACTATAACCTAGAGTTATATCTGAAATTTTGCATATAATAAATTGCTATGCTATTTTAAATGATATCATATCCAGCTAACTAAAGTTGGCACAGCAAAACCTTCCCACTGAGGAGAACAGAATTTTTTTTTTCTTGCATCAGCTACATTACTATTAAACCAAATGCTTGGTAAAAGGCAAATCAAAGCAAAGCACTTCCAATGATGCTACTGTAGTTATTGCTCACTGGCACTGTTGGGAAAATTATCTAATTATTCTACAATCTCTAGGAAACTGCTCCTAGTTTTCACATGTACCATTATATGATGCGAAATTAAAATACCCAAGAATCAGATTAGTAACCATAATTTGTCTTATTGCACAGTTCTGTGCAAAAAAAGTGGCTTTTAACTAAGCAGTATACACTATATGAAAAAAAGTATTAGGACACCTACACATTACACCTACAGGGGCTTTTATGGTGTCCTATTGTAAATTCATAGGCATTAATAGAGTTGGTCCCACCTATGTAGATATAACAGCATCTATTCCTTACGGAGGGCTTTTTACAAGCCTTTGGATTGTGTCTGTGGATGAATTTTTACCCATTCATCCACATTTGTGAGGTCAGACACTGGTGTTAGATAGGAGGGCCTGGCTTGCAATCTCTGTTCTAGTTCATCCCAAAGGTGTTGAAGGGGGTTGAGGTCAGGGCTCTGTGCAGGCCAGTCAAATTCATTATTAAACCGATGACACTGTTATTTATTGCTCAGCACCAGACCAAAGTCAAGCTTTATGTAATTTAAGGTTTTTAAGGTTATACAAGATAGGCTTTTTAGTCTTAAACTTGTTTTGTTCGTTGTTGATCAAACAAAAACAATGATGTTTACAAATTCAAGGACTAACCTTCTATTAGTCACCTCCTTAAATGGAAACAAGGTTGAAAGGGTATCTACATATAAATATCTTGGCTTAATATTAGATAGCTCTTTGACATTTAAGCCTCATATTATGTATCTGGTGAAGAAACTGAAGATTTTATTTTAGAAATAAGTCTTGTTTATCTTTTCAAGCTAAAAAAAGAATTGTGTCAGCTACTTTTTTTTTTTACCAGAACTTGGTTATGGAGATGTGATTCATATCAACATCAAGGTATTGTTTACGTTCATTAAATGCTGTCTATCATAGTGCTTTAAGATTTATTACAAATTGTCGTTTGTCTACTCATCATTGTGTTCTTTATAAAAGAGCTGCCTTGTCTTCACTAACTTCAAGAAGGCTGATTCATTGGTACATTTTAATCTATAAATTGATATTAGGTTTATTACCTTCTTACCTTTGTAATTTTATTTATCAAGAAAGTAATGGAAATTACAGTCTGTGTTCTAAATCAATATCTCCTTAAGGTTCCTACAGTACATTCTGAAATAGGAAAACATGCTATGCCACAGTTAGTTATGCCATACCATCAGATTGGAATTTGGTACAGACAGTTTTAAAATTAGTTTTAAAATTATATGATTTAGTGTCCCTATTTTTAAAAGCACTCTTTAGAAAACAGAATTGGAAATGGTTTAAATAATTTGTATGGGTTGATTTTGAAATTATTATTTATGTTTGAAATGTTTTGTTTGTTTGTTTGTTGTTTGTTTTGGCCAGGACTCTTCTGTAAAAGAGATTCTCAAATCTCAGTGAGATTCTTTTCCTGGTTAAATAAAGGTAAATATAATTCTCCCATACCAAACTCAACCAACTATGCCTTTATAGACCTTGTTTCATGCAATGGGGCAGTCATGTTGAAACAGCTGGAAGCATACAATAGTCCAAAATGTTTTTGTATGCTGAAGCATAGCAAGCAAGATTTCCCTTCACTGGAACTAAGGGGCTGAGGTCAACCCCTGAAAAAACAATCCCATAGCATTATTCTTCCATCACCAAATTTTACTGTTGGCACACTGTAGTCAGGCAGGAACCGTTGTCCCAGCATCCGCAAAATCCAGATTCGTCCATCAGACTGCCAGCTAGAGCAGCGTCATTCATCACTTCACAGAACAAGAGTCCAGTGGTCATATGCTTTACACCACCCCATCTGACAACTAGCATTGTGCTTGGTGATGTAAGCCTTGGTGATGGCATGCTCGGCCATGGAAATTCATGCCACAAAGCTCACCTCAGCACTCCGTTAACCTGATTTGTAAATTTACATGGTTGGACACTTTGTGGCTGAGTTGCTGTGGTTTCTAAATACTTCCACGTATTTTAGTACGAGTACTAACTGTTGATTATGGACTATGTACGAGTAAAGAACTTTCCACAAACTGACTTGTTGCACAGTGGCATTCTATTACAGTACTATGCATGATTTTATACACCTGTGGCAACAGGACTGAATGAAACATCTAAATTTATGATTGGGTCCCAATAACTTTGTCCATATAGTGTACCATCTAACAGTATGCTAAATGACACAACTCAGGCTGTAGTGTTATGTCCTGGATGAAGTCTGATAAAAAAAAATATTAGCATGAATTTTAGCTTGATCATGTCAAATCCCCACATTGATACACACAAGTAAGAAAAATACAAATAAAAGCAGACTGAGCAGCAAAACATCACTTCATAGAAGGGACCCATAGTCAGATTTGTAATCACAAGTATAATTAATATCAATAGGAAAAGTCAACAGAAAGCCTGACGCCACATTCCCAGTGCTTTCTCAGCTGAGGGATTTTAAGGATGAAGGATGACCTAACTTCATTTTTTTTTCCAGCAACAGGAGAAAGTGGAATAGATTACCTAGCTGAAGAATGTGCTGGAGCCGGCGATGTCTGAGCCAAGCCTGGAGCTGCTCATGGCTTGAAAGATCTTCTCTCAGCAGTGAGTTCCCGCTGTCCTCTTCCCCCTGCGCACACACACACACACACACACACACACACACACACACACACACACACACACACACACACACACACACACACACACTGTGTTAGTATGCGTGTTCTTTTAGGCTAGTTACTAATTAGGACTGATGGACATGCACAAAAGACTAGGAATAGCTGCACACAGTGAGAGAAAGTCAATAGGTAGAAATAAAGAAAGTGAGATACACCTATATGCACATTCATACTGAGAGAAACACACACAGAGAGAAGAGTTTTATTAGAGTAGGGTGTTAGTCAGACAAGCAACTGCAAACACACATGGTATTACTCATCCAGACAGGGACACACCCCCTCTCTGCGCGCACACACACACACAGACACACACACAGATTTAGAGTTGACAGATTCAAGCTAGGTTCGTGCAGTTGGAGTATAGAAAGATGTAGTGAACTCTTGCTGAACTACTGTACCCTGGGTTGTTTATTATAAGGAACAGCATCACACACACACACACACACACACATACACACACACACACAAAAAGAGAAAGAGAGAGAGAGAGAGAGAGAGAGAGAGAGAGAGAGATCATAACTGACTAAAATCCAGATTATCACACACAAACATACATTATGCTATTTTCACACACACACACACACACACACACACACACACACACACACACTAAAATACAGCATATTTCACATTACCCTGAACAACTTTAATTATTTCCCTTTACAATATATCAGTAAAAACCTCCCTCCATCTCCCTCTCTCTCTCTCTCTCTCTCTGACTGTTTCTCCCCCTCTACCATCAAGCGTGCACACACACATAAACCCGTCTACACGCACAGACAGGATTAAGGGTGATCTCTCTCACTTGGAAAGGTCACGTCTAAGCTAGGTCTTAACACTATTAGCTGTGCAGAGAGTGTAAAATGTGTGTGACGGCACAGAGATGCATGGCTGGCTTTGTCTGAGTAGTCAGATGCTGACCAACCTTCGCTCTTGTTTGTTTCACTGTCTATGTCAGGACCTTCCACAGATATTATAACATGGTATCTTATTAATGTTATGCCTAACCCTAACCCGCACCTTACCTCAACCCTAACCTCAAGAACTCAATACGTTTTAGTTTTTGGAATAAAAACGTTTAGGACACAGCTTTTTATCCTCACATGTACCTGTGTGCTGACAGTATGTATGCAATTTCAGGCATCTGTCCCGACATTTTATGAAAACAAGGTATACAACACACTATATTGTATCATTACATTGACAACATATTAATTTAAAGATAATAAAACCAAGTGTTTGTTTTCGATTTTTGAGAGATTAAAATATATATTAGTACTATTATTCAGTAGAAATCTATTAGGACAGTATCGATATGTGATTAAGCATAGTTTTATCATTGTTAGCCATCCTCCGATTATACGTGTGTTTTTTATGTATTACTAAAGTATTAATGACCTTTGACTGTCTCATTGCTTTGTTGTACTTTATTGAAATTCAAATTAAAATGCAATAAATATATTTAAAACAACAATGGATGACTATCAAGCTGCATTTGTGTTGCAAGCTCTGTTTGGTTTATTAACAATTTTGCAGCAAAATCTAGAATTTCACTACTACTATGATCGGCAGTGATGCCTTAATTACCTGCATCGAATAATTCCGCCTCCATGTCCACAGAGGCACTTTGTACACAGACTTGTGGTGTTCTACTCTGATGTTTTTCAGAACCACTGCTCTATGGATGAGGCTTGAGTATCGTTATCAGACTAAAACACTAGATTAGTGTCAGATCAGATTCGACAGATTTTCTTATTCGGCTCACTGATGTATTTTTATGCCACGATTGAGAGTAATGACAGATTTTGCAGTCTCTCATGAATAATTGCATTTGAAATCCTACCTAAAATTGCATGGTTAATATATACGGTCAGGACCATAAATATTTGGGCTGTGACACAATTTTTGGAATTGCTTGTGATAATGGAGGGACTATGTATAAAAATATGGCTATGATTTCTAAATGGTTAAAGCAATATTGTTAAATGTGTTGAGTTAAAGCTGAAAATCTACATTTTAATCACATCTTGATTGCTTCATTTCAA
>JAOVVF010000002.1:11483299-11495724 GCA_028565595.1 Duopalatinus emarginatus | reverse complement strand
TGGGGTTGATGTGTGTGTGTGTGTGTGTGTGTGTGTGTGTGTGTGTGTGTGTGTGTGTGTGTGTGTGTGTGATTTGTCGTTTATCTCAGTGTGTGTATCTTTGTGTGTATCAGTGTGTGTTTGTTCAGTCACTTCCAAACTATACACAAAACCCACTTAGCATCCAACACACACACACACACACACACACACACACACACACACACACACACACACACCTGTACCTCAGTGATTAGTGTTTGTTTTACTGACTTTTCTGCTCTCTCTCTCTCTCTCTCCTTCACCCCTCCAACCTTATACTCCTCACTCTTTCACTCTTTAACCCCCACTGTCTCACCCCTTCACCCCCTCGTCCTCGTACACTCTTTCTCTCTCTCTCTCTCTCTGAGTCTCTCACCAGGTGAAGATGAGGCAGAGGAGGGTGCTGATTAGGATGAGCACCTGGTTGAACATGGCTGAGTGAGTACGCTGAATGGCTCGGTGCAGGTCATTCTGAAATGCACACACACACACACACACACACAGGAATTACATTTCCAGCTCAGTAAGGTGTGTATCCTGGTACACACTGAAATGATGTAACCGTTATTACAAGTCACAGAGAGACAGAATGAAGGTAAGGGCAAGAGCGAGGGGGAAGGGGGGGGGTAGTGGAGATAGATAGAGTGAGGGAAGACAGGGAGAGAGAGAGAGAGAGAGAGAGAGAGAGAGATTTCACTCTCCCCATGATAAAACATTAATTTGTGGTTCCTGATTTGAACATCTGATTATCATGAGCTAACAGATGTTTTCCTGAGAATCTCACTTTAATGACACTTTTATCCACAAGTAATTAATCAGAGCTTGTAAAAAAAAAAACACACACACAGCTTGTTTCTCTGTAATGACAAAATAAACCAACAACCAGTGATCATAATCAGTGAACACGTCAAAGCCTCATCACATCCAGTGTTCAGACCAGTTCCTCCTCATTGGTCTTTACGGTATTATAACTTCCCTTATTGTGAAGAAATCCCACACTGACACCATGTAGATAGACAGACAGACAGACAGACAGACAGACAGACAGACAGACAAACAGACAGACAGACAGACAGACAGACAGACAGACAAACAGCCAGACAGACAGACAGACAGACAGACAAACAGACAGACAGACAGACAGACAAACAGACAGACAGACAGACAAACAGACAGACAGACAGACAGACAGACAAACAGACAGACAGACAGACAAACAGACAAACAAACAAACAGACAGACAGACAGACAAACAGACAAACAGACAGACAGACAAACAGACAGACATACAGACAGACAGACAAACAAACAAACAGACAGACAGACAAACAGACAGACAGACAGACAGACAGACAAACAGACAGACAGACAGACAGACAGACAGACAGACAAACAGACAGACAGACAGACAAACAGACAGACAGACAGACAGACAGACAGACAGACAATTTCACTTACAGAAAGGAGACGCTGACTGATATATATATATTTATATAACCCATTTACACATCTTTATAATAAAAATACGATATAGCCTACATCTATCAAATACACAATGCATTTAAAAATGATCATGGTGAAGCCTATGTGTATGGCTAATACTCTAATTTAAATATAACAAAGGGGCGTGGCCTTGTGGGCGTGGCCTCAGTGCAGATCACCTCCACTTCTCGGCTTTCTTCACTTGAGACGCTGGACTTCCTGTGAAAGGTAAACAAATGGAAGACCGAACACCGAACTGTCAAATGAGTCAAAATGTAACCCGTGAACGGGTGGTTAAAGGACCGAGATGCCTGGACAGAAAAGAAAATACAACGTTCGCTTTCCACCTGTGAGTAACACCTGAGGTTTCTTACTGTGTGTGTGTGTGTGTGTGTGTGTGAAGTCTTCTCACACTGAGGCAGTGTGTGTTACACTCCTGAGCAGGGTCGCATTAAGAAAATCATGCAGAAAGATACGGAGGTGGGCAGAATGGCCACTGCTGTTCCTGTTATCATCTGTATCCTTTAAGAGCACTGTGATCTGTGGATCTACTCAATGCTAATGAGTGTTAATTAGAGGACAGAACTGGGTCTTCACTCTGTTATGGTCCCTGACTTCAGCTAAAGCTAAAGCTCTGGAAATGTTCCTGATCTCATTGCTCACCAAGACCAGCTTAATCACTCAGTCCAAGAACAGCAGAGTCATGTCCATCAACCACATGTGAGTGGCTCATTTTAGACTTACCAGTCTTTACTGATCAGCTATTCATGATGTTACTTCTTCTTATTGTCTGTAAGAGTATGCAAAGTGAAATCACCTGACTGTTCACATGCTTAAATCTCTGTACCACCATATTCACTGTTCTTACATCCTACAGGAAACAGTGCATCGAGTCTGAGAAGCTGTTCGACTTCCTGAAGGAGCTTGCCGAACAGGCCGCCGACTCATCAACAGCCAAAGAGAGCAAAGCCAAAGGGAAGTGTCTGGGGCACAGGTACACTTCCATCCTCTATCCGAAGACCTTTATGTAGATTTATTGCTATATCACAATGCAAGACATTATTTCTCAGCACCCTCTCACATATCGAGTGCTGTGGAGATGATGTATTAAGGATGATAATTCCCTGTTACATTGCAGTTGCTTGCTTTTGAAAATACATGTTGACCTGAATTATAGAAAGAAGTGGCACAACATGTCCATCAAAACCAAGTCACCAGAGAAGGAGGAGTTGCCCAAGAGACATAAGACTGAGTCTGCAGAATCCTCTAGTGTAGGAAATATGTTTAAAAACTTTTCTAACCTCATGTCATGCTGTAATTGTCAAGTGACACAGTTAAAACAATCTGTACATGGTAACACTGTGAGCTCTGCATTGAAAATGTATGTGTGTGCACACCCTTCAGCTCTCTGCAAGTCTTTAATCACTGTTCAATGTGTGTGTGTGTGTGTGCTGAGGTACATCCATTTGCTTATGTTTGATTTCTCTCCTGTTTGTCAGGAGTCTGAGCTTGTCATCTGCTTGGAGACACAGTCACCTTGATACCAGCTGCTAAAATAGTGAGTCCTGCTCTTAATATTTATTCATTTTACTGCATGTGCTAAATAGGGGAAGGACAAAATTGTCTAATTTAAGAGGTGCTCTTCATGTTGCATTATCTGTATTATTACTGATGTCCAAATGTAACTGCTATTTACTGTTCCAGCTGGCCCAGTAGCTCACCTCAGTGAAAACTGCAGCAATATTTATGAAGACCCAGCAAGTTTTTCTTTTAATATTTCCCAGGGAAAATTTTTTATTTGAATTTTTTTGTAAGCGAGCCAAAATTTAAATGCAAAGAAAACTATGACAAAAAGCTAAGAATTTGATATAAACAAAATTGTCTGTATATTTGTGAAAATAACAATGCAAATATCTTGTTCATGACTTTTGTAAGTTTTAAAGTTTAAAAGGAAACAACTTTGTGTTTATTCTGATAACAGGGAGATGTATATATTTTTTTCTATTCGGAACACATCTGCTAGTTTTTCTTTTCCTCTGTTGGATCTGTTGTTGAACCTGCGGCTGTTTAATATGTTAAAGAGTACTGTTCCTTAACCAACTTTAATACACTGTTGATGTAATCCAAAAAAGGGCTTTGCAAGAACACACACATGGGTATATTTTCTAGCTGCAACACTAGATAATGTTTTAAGGTTTTCTTTATAATGTTCTGTGGATATTGCATGACTTTTGAAAGCCTTTTACTATGACTGGTACTTATAAATACAACCAGAGGAAAAAAAACAGCACTGAGCATTATAAGAGAGTGAGGATGATGGAAATGTAATTTTATTTTAAGAAAAGGTGGATGGAACAGTTTCACCCGTTTCCAAACTGTGATGCCGAGGTAAAATAAATAAAATCAGATTTCTATAAACCTAGAGCATGTCCTTACTTAAAACAAGACTTTATTTGTTATGAAATGAGTTTCTATACATTTTTCCTATACTTATCTTCTGCATGAAGTCTTGAGAACTCATTTGAATGACATACATAACACATAAAACAATCTGTAAATTAATACAAGCAGTCACATTGGGGGGGGGGGGTGCTCACTTGCACATTCAGCACATATTCTACCATATAGTCTGTTGCACATACAAGTCTGTTTCAGAGAATAAATGGTCCTTTTCTTTTCTGAGAATAAACGTTTCAGCAAATCCACATTTGTTATTATTCCACATTATTTCATCTTGATAAAAAGTTATAGAAATATTTTTTATCCTAATTGTCATATCCAATCAAAACAAGACCGATTAATTAAGCAGTTTAACCATTTCTTCTGCTTTTCTAAGTCCTTGCCATAAGATCTGTTAGTTACACACCTAACCCAAAGAAGGCACTAGTCAAGTCTGCCCCTGTCCAGACACAGTCAGGAGGTGAGAGTGCCAAATGTAGATCTTACTGCATTCCCCCCCCTCTGAAATATCTTACACATGTATCCAGATAATGCATGAAAAGAATGACTTTAATCCCTCCTTATTTCTTGATATATATTCATTTCTTTTCTGATTTTTGGATTATTACTTGTTTTTAAAACGCAGAAACCAAAATCAGAAAGGTAGAGCATGGTGCAATGGCAAGTCTGTTTTTCAGTAGAGTCACAATCCAGGTCCAGGTGCTCATTTGTACATGGGGAAGCAAAAAAAAATTGCCATAATAGTGATGGTTGAAGTTGGAGTTCAGCAGAGTCGTGCACCAAAGCCAAATGTCTGTTTGATGGCCTGGCAGTAGTACCTCTGCCAGCCTTCTCGTGTACGGTCCTCCTCACTCTCTGGCACACCTCGACACTCAATCTTCAGCTCTGTCTCATTGCCCTTGTCTATGAAGGTCAGCGTCACAGTCGCATAGTGCTCTGCATCCCAACGCAGACATGGACATACAAAACAGAAAAGCACACAAGGCTTACCTTTAAGCATAACCATAGCAAAGACCCATTTTTTGTATTTGTTAAGACACTCTATTTTGGCATACCACATATATGATGAAAACAAGCAGCCTAACCTACGCAAAGTATAACTAAACATTTGTGTGAATAATCGTATAATAATTTGTAATTTTCTCTTCAAACTGGAAGTATAAAACTAGCAACATAGCTAAATAGGTGCGGACCTGCCTTTTCTTTTTATTGTACAGACAACAGGGATATAAATGTGTGTCAAATAACTAATGAACAGATTTAATCTAGATGAAATCCACAGATTGTTTTTCTTCAGCAAAGTATAAAATTTGTATACATGGCCAATTGCCAACTGCTGTGTTCCCTCTTCAGCAGGTTTATGACTGATGAATAAATTCCACATTAAGTATGACGATAAAGCATTGTGATTCATAGATTTGTTTAGTTAGTGTATTGGAGTGTATTAGTTAAAAAATATTAGTTAGAATAATATTGCGTTTAATTTGGAGCTCTGTCCCCCATACTAATGCACATAACGCATTAGTACATTATCGGATGCTTCTGAAAGGCTCATCTCTTACCGCTTGGCCACGTGTTGTACCTCCATTTCATGACTATCTTTTCGTCAGAAACCTGTGAAACCCCCAGAGAGATTTTAGTCACTAAACACAAATCTGTATATTGTGTGTAATTTATGCACTGATGTTCAAGCTGAAGATTCTCAATAGTGTGGGTAAACAAAGAGTAATAAAATCTCACAACTGCATAAAATGTTAGCCTGGACTGCCAAACAATCTAATATTCAACACAAACTATTCAGGGTTACCAAATACTTCTTTAACACTTTATATCAGGAGTGCATAGACGTATATATTTTATGTATGTTAAAGGAGTAGATTCTCACCAACTCTTGGAACTCTCCAAACACATTTCCCCCCAACAGACGGAACTTGCCTCCCTTGTCTGGTTCAACTGTGGCAGCAGTGTGTGTAAACGCCTGTACCATCTATAAACAGACATTACTGCTTTTGACAAAACTCACTAAACCATTATAAAAATAAAATACCAAAGACAACACTTTCCATGTGTCAAGAAATAGGACTGTTCTCACCTCTTGGTTGAGAAAAACTCTGTAGAGGTCCTGCGGTGAAGTAAGGAAAGTTTCTTTCAATGAGAACCTGCAAGTGGGGATCTTTACTCCTGTGGAGGGAGGAGGAGCTGTGCCTCCTGAGCCAATCTGTACATAAAATTACACAAACATGCAATGAAATGGGATTTTTCCTCAATTTAGGGAATGAACATGTGCCACCAGTAAATGTCTATGCATACCTGGGTATGGTCCATCTTGACTTTTATCTGAGAGGTCGGCTGTTTGGTCACACCATTGGCTGTTGGTAAGATCATACCCTGCGTAAACTCTGCAAATAAAAGGCCAGATAAATTTATTATGAAACTGTGAATGTATTTGAAGCTAATATACTGAATAACCTTATAAATCTTATACAAATATTTGTAGGGTATTTGTGAAATTGGTTATAAACCCCTAAAACACGTAATACTTTCTGAATAAATCAGATGTGTCAAGATTGGGTCTTATCAACATACTTCCTGTCTTTAATATTTCACAATAAATCTGGCTTCATCTGTTGACCTCTAGTGTTTCCTCTTTGCAACAACACCATGCTATTATGCATAAAAGGGAAGCCAATTATATTTCAGGATATCACACCTTGCTTATAGCCTTTCATATACCAGTATCTAACCAGATGTCATGCAATTTCTCTTGTAATAATTAAGTACAGGGTAAAGGGCTGCTAGCTGTTTACTGGAGTATTAACATAGCAGGAAGTCATAAGATATGTGAAAATGGCTGACCTGATTTGAGAAGCTCAATGTAGCTGTTCAGTGCCTCACGAACTTTCTCTGCCCCCTCCGTTTTCATCAGTGTAAAGAGTGGCGTGTCAGGCTCATCTTTAGCAAGGGTCACGCCGATCTGTTTCCGCACCAAGAAACAAAAGCCACAGTTATTAAACAGTCTGAGAAGACAGCACACAAAAAAAAATTCATATGATATTCATACGAGTAGATATAAATGATGAGAAGAATTTAGATGAACGTACGATTATCAAATACCCACACTCACACAAACACAATTAAAAAAAAAAAAACATTAAAAATTAACACACTCAAACAAATATACGTCCACAATATACACACAATTTACACACACACCATATTGGAGTATAAGAGAGATCAGGTGTTTTAATAACTTACATCCAGGTCGTCCTTATCATTTTCATCAGAAAGGTTTGGAACTTCAATCTCGCCTTTGTATTTGATCCCTGATTTCGATGTCCCTATGAAAAAAAAAGTAAACGAGATCTACAATCAGAAAGGACTGTAAAGCATAATCATTCAAAAAGCTATAATAGAGATTATGCAGCAACAAGTACTGGTGTACATGTTATGATTATCTTGTTCTCACCTTTCCACTTGGCCTTTAAGCTCCACTCATAGAAAAAGATAAGCTTCCCTTTGCGGTTGTTGATAGAAGCCTCTCCTTCCAACTTGCTAACTTCTGTGATTTCGCACTTGCCTTCGTCGTTTTCAACTTGCAAGCCCTCCAGAAGCTCTTTCAACTTCTCTGATGACCAATTTGTGGCGTCCCTCTCCGTCCTGACCAAGAAAGCGAGAGCTTAGGTTTACAAATCCAAATCACAGCAAGTTAAGCACGAGCACTTTCATTTATTATGAAGGACACTCAAGTACTACAAAGTGCAATATCTGTATAACGTTTCCTACATTCATTAAGACAACCATTGCACACATGATGGCGTAAATGCCTTTCTGTTCATAATAACTTAATGGCAAAAGAAAATAAAGGGAAGGATTGTGGGTCTTGCTCAGACATAGTGCTGCAGCACTATGGGCCGCTCACAGGGCCAGGATCCTTGGCTTGATCCTGAACCTGGGTTATTGTTTAATGTGGAGATTCTGTACGTCGTCCCTGTGTGGTGTAGGCATGGCGTGTATAAGTAGCTGCGAAGGAGTTGTGCGAATGTGTATGTATGATGCCCAACAATTGACACACACTCCACCAAGGGTGTATCTCCCGCCTCACACACAGTATTCTCAGGACAGGCCCTGGATTCCACCTCAACCCTGACCTGGAGGATGAATAGATGTACTTAACTTGAGCTGTATTTGTAATTCTTATGAGCTGCACTTATGACAGGCTTATGGACATTTAAACAGGATTTAAACTCAGACTCGGATACACTTTAATAATCCAAGAAGTCTTAAATGGTGTCCCCTCTGGAATATGTCCTATATGTTTCTGGAGCCACAGCACTGACTACTGACTCAGTGGAGGAACCAAACAAAGAAACTGCTAGAATAGTGAAGTGACTCAGTGACCACTGTGCCTGCACACAGAGGAATCAGACCTGCGCACTAAACCCATACTTGCATGAAAAACACACACACGCGCGCGCACACACACACACGGGGGTAGTGAACACACGTGCCAGGAGCAGTGGGCGACCCCATGAAGGGCCTCTGGGGAGCAGTTAGGGGTTAGGTGCCTTGCTTAAGGGCACTTCAGTCGAATCGTATCGGTTGAGGACTCGAACCGGGGACCTTCCTCAACCACAAGCCTCTGTCTACAACATTGTCTACATAAACATCTCGTTATTAATGTCGACACACAGAAACCATCGCACCTCTGTAGATATACAGTAGCCATTTATACTGGGGTCCAAAAAGAAGCAACACATGCCATGATTCATGTATCCAACTAGCTAACACAGCGCCTGTAAAACAATGCTAACACTAGGTTAAATGTCTAAGCTAACTGCCGACAAACCTCCAGGTCCATCACAAATATCCATCCTGCTCAATGGGCTTTAATAACTACAAGCTACAATAGTAAGTAACTTCACTAGCCACATGTATATATATATATTTACACAGTGTTTAACAGTATGCCCATGCCGGTAGCTGATCACGGTAACGCTGGTGATGTTACTCTGTCTCCAGGGTTAGCAAAGATGGCTCTCAGCAGCCGCCGCCGCCGCATGCCGGCTCCACGTCCTTTTCTCATCTTACCAGTGCCAATTGTTGACATTTGTAGCATCCGCTCTTTCCTCCACGATCCACCGAGGGTCCCCTTCTCCCCACTTAGCCATGTTTCTTAACGACTACCAGACGGGTTAAAATCAGCGGACAGACGTGCGAGACGGTCCGGTCAGCGAGCGGTCTTCTGGAACACTCCTCACACGAGCCTCCGATTTTGTTGCCTGTAGAAATTACTGGAAACGGCGATACGGAGTCGCATTTAAAACGCCCCGTGTGCGCACTGCGGCTGGTGGGACGGTTCCGGTTTCTGGGTTCCGTCTGATCACTTGCTTAGAATAATTAAACGTTATATAATTGCTTATTAAAAATATATAAAAAATAATGCATTGTTTCATTTGGTTATTGTGATATTATTATTATTTTTTTTTTAATGTCTCTATGCCGTTCATATTTTTTGCGTTTATATAGTTATTTATTTTATGTTTCATTATGTCGGGAAGGATTTATTTAATATTTCATTTCTTTGTTGCTTTTTAAAAATGTTTTACATTGTGTAATAACGTGTAATAACGCGTCTGTTTCAGACATGCTCTGCAGGTGATTTTAGTTTCAGACATGCTCTGCAGGTGATTTTAGTCCCCCTAGTGGACAGTGTGAGTATAGCACCTTTAAACTGTCAGTATACAGGGTGAGTCAAAGGTCAGGATATTTTATTTTAGAAATAAAGTGGTCACCCCCAATTTAAACAAGAAACCTGAGAGATACGAGATTTCTGTTACCGTTGTACGACAGTTAAATATTGAATGGATTTATAATTTGCACCCCTGTAAACACGTCAGATTTGAATATTGATAATTTTGTCAGATAAAAAATGTGGATATCAGGTTTCAGTCTTTTTAAATCTTCTCTGTTGAGAAGCACACTTCCAGAGTGTTTTGAAACACCTGTTTTCTTACAGTCTATATTTATTAGAAGCACAGACAATTATGCCAAAGCATCGATTCCACATGGCGGAGGACTTCGGGAGGGATTTGAAGCTATGTCTTCTGAATATTCCCCCACAGCTCAGTGGTATTTGTAGGTGGATGATCACACGTGTTAATGGACCTTTCCACCACATCCCATAAATGGTAAATTGGGTTCAAGTCAGGTGAGCATACAGGCCACACCATTCATCTGAACTCTCCAGAATGCTTCTTGAACCATGTCTGGACAACTTGGCTACACTAGCACAATGCAGCGTCCTGCTTGAATATCCCATCATTGTGGGGGTACTTGAAGTCCATGAAGAATTGCAAATGATCACTAAGCAGTGTAAAGTGTTTAGGTGGACTAGTGAACCAAACCCATACCATAAGAACATATTCCACACCAGTATGAAACCACCACCAGCCTGCTTAATGTCTCTCAAACTATGGCTTCATGTGATCTGCACCACACACAAACCCTACTATCAGCCCGAATCAATGAGTACTATGATTCATCAGACCATGGCACATGTTGCCAGTCATGTGCATGTGGGGCATTAAATACGTATGTAATTTTTGCCACTTGTCACTTGTATGTTCACATACAATTCTAGCCAGATGCTACCAGTCACGATCATGAACCACAGTGTGTGGCAATGCCTTCTATGCCAGCTATGACATCTGTAATACATACACTGGGGATCAAAATTAGAGAACAACACACAATTTTCTAAATGTCAAGGTCACTATGTAGTCCTATGTGAATTTGCATATATTCTAAAGCACTGTATAAAAAACTTAAATAAGGTATTTGAAAAAGAACACTGATCAAAATTAGAGAACACTTTCAGACACCTGCAAGTTGTTGTTAATCTGTGTTAATCTGGCACCTGGTTAATTTCCTTAATTATCTGACAAACCCTATTTAACTGGCAGCCAAACGGTCCAGTTTTCACTGACGTTGCAGGATGGAAAGCCGTTCCAAAGTGACTGAAACCCCTCCGTCAGCATTTTGTCAAGATGATGGCCAAAGGGGTGACCCTATCAACCATAGCAAGAGAAGTTGGTCATTCCAAGTCTGTGATTTCTAGAATACTTACAACACCACAAACTCATTCAAGTCCTCCAAGAAGGCTGGTTGTCCATGAAAGACAAATGCAAGAGAGGACAGGATAATGCGGAAAATCTCTATGGGCAATCGGTTCAACACTGCAGCTGGAATTGCTCGCCAGTTCAGCACTGAACAGGGTAAAGATCTATCTCATCATACAGTGTCTCGACGTTTAAGAGCATTTGGACTGAAAGCCCACTCTGCAGTGACCTTTGCTGAGGAGCATGTTGTGTGGACAGAGAAAAAGTAGTCCAGAGTTTAATTTATTTCGGTCTGATGGGGAAACATTTTGTTCGTCGACAAACTGGGGAAAGACTGAACCCAAAATGTGTAATGAAGTCAGTGAAAGGTGGAGGAGGAAATGACATGGTTTGGTTTATGAAACCCACTACATTCAGACATTGCGTGAAAGACATTGCAAGAAGAGTGGACCAAAATCACACCAGAGCAGTGTAAGAGACTAGTGATGTCCTGTGGCCGCAGATGTGCTGAAGTCATTTAAAGCAAAGGCGTGTACACTTCCTACTGACTGGTGTCTGTTGTAACCTTCAGAAAATTTAGTTGTAATCTTTCTCTGTGCTATAATCATTGCTATTTTCTAATTTTGATCATTGTGTTTTTTGCAAAATAAATATTTTTTGTTGAAGTACTTTGGTTATTTTGTTAAACGCTGTTCTAGTGCCATGGTATACCCCTAACAAAAAATCCTTCAAATGTTGTCCAATGAAGATTTCTGAAAAAATCAAGTGTTCATAAATTGTTCTCTAATTTTGCTCTCCAGTGTACACACACACACACACACACACACACACACACACACACACACACACACATAAATACTGCGTAAGTCAAATTGCAGGGTACATTTTATTTTAGAAATAAAAGGGAAAATGACATATCTGAACACCCCAGCAAGTATTTGGTGAGGCGGCCTTTTAGTCTATGTATGGAACATGGCTGCCACACACGCACACACACACACACACACACACATACATACATACATACATATATATGAGTACGTGTATGTGAGTATATAAGTATTTTGGTATTTGCTGATACCGATGCACTCTCAGTGTGTGGCGATTCGAGATTTTTGGGGTGAAGATTCGATTCAGGAACGCTTTTTCTATTCAAATGTTCTATAGATTATGTGATTGACAAGATGCAATGACAATGTAAACAAACATTAAGTAGAACATTTAAAACAATACTTACTGTATTAAATCTTTTTGCATTATTTTATAACTATACCAAAAATAGGTTTGTGCATACAATTCTGTAACTTAAATGACCAGGTTAGCTAAGCTGTCTGGCTTTTCTTT
>JAOVVF010000002.1:11470951-11483199 GCA_028565595.1 Duopalatinus emarginatus | reverse complement strand
ATCCATCCATCCATCCATCCATCCATCCATCCATCCATCCATCCATCCATCCATCCACACACAAATGGGGCCAGTTACAGTCAGTGGTCCAGCTACTAAAATGTTCTTAGTTAAAATTTGAAGGAAACCAACACTGAATCCATATAGACAATAACCTAAGTGCAAGGTAAATCCTGGAAATCATTGTGTATCCCCACAATATATGATATGATATGATATGATATGATATAATTTAATATAATATAACACACTACAATGTAATATAATAATATATGATAATATTATAATATAAGTAATATAATAGAATTATTGGTAATAAATTGGTAATGAACTCTCTAAACAGAACACACTGACTGATATTACACTCACGCACACAAACACGCACACCATTAAGAATGAACAGCTGATATAGTTTGAAGTGTAGTATGTAGTATTTGACCTGTAGTAGTTTATTTTTTTCACGTACCTGGATGACCTTGGTTCCTCCACATCAGCAGGTCCTCTAATCAATTATAGACATTTAACCATTGAAGACTGATATGAATGTGATATATATTAATACATTTATGTGTATTGTCAGGTTTTTGTCTTCTTCAGGAGAGAGAAAGAGAGAGAGAAATAAAAAAGAAAGTCTGCTGAGGCACTGACTGTTCCCAGCTGCTATAATGCTGTGATAAGAGGAACTACAACATGAACATTGTTGCTTGAAACAGCTGAAGAAGTTTGTGCCTGTGTTTAATGCTGGCAGTTTAAAAATGCTGATAGTTGATAAATAACTGTGGTTTGAGAGGAATAAGAGGAATGCTTACTGTAACTTTACTTCATGCCAGGCTTTATGACACCATCCTGTCCTTGATTATTTTTCTAAAACAGCACAACTCAAAATGGTTTATTCCTCACAGAGTCACTATTAGACCTTCAATCCTCTCCACGTAGCATCTCAGGCTTTTTATATACACTTTACATCTGTAAGATGTAAACGCACAAGTTAAGTGAGAACTCAGCTCTTAAATGCAGTATCCCACTGAGGTGAGTGTGACAATGGCCTTGTGAGAGTAAACTTCCGGTTTCAGAAAAAGGAAAAGACGGAGCCTTTTTCTGTTTTTGTTTCATTACGATTTTATTTTCTGTTTTGTGAAGAAACAACCGTTCATCATTCTTTTTCCTCTTTCTGAAATGAAAATTGAATGACCAAAAAAATACACGGACTGTTTTCTTTGGCTTGTTTTGAGTTATGGGTTTGTATTGGCTGTTCTTAAAAAAAATATTGTAAGATTAACATCCACTTGTCCTGTTTGTATTACACAGGAGAAACCTTCTGGTTAAAAAAAAATAACGAAGTAACACAGTAATGGAGTACATTTTAAATTAGTTACTTTTTACTTTTAACTTAGTAGATTTTTAGAACTTTACCCGTGAGTAAAAAGGTGTGTGTAGGCAATACTATGCCACCTCAAAAACCTCTGTGACCTAATTTGACTGAGGTGGAAAAGCTGAAACATCTCCACAGGTTTGTAAGTCAGTGAAAGAGTGCGTGAGAATCCGTGAAAACATGCGTGAGAGAACACTGTGCCAGCTCAACCCTCAACAGTTCACATGTTGCATCAGTTCACATGTATGGCTTAACACGAATTAGCAATACACATTATCTTAAAACAATTTTAATTTTGGAAGAGCCTTTTGTTCTGCTAGCACCTTTTTTATTGCCTCAGTCAGTTTAACATTTTTTTGTCTAATTCTGGACAGAATTTTGCTGTTAATCATATATTCTTGGAATCAAGCATAATAGACATACATTCAGTGAGTTGCTTAGCATTTAAAAGACTCTCAAGCCCATGTACTACTTACACATAATCTGTCAAGTTCTAGCCGTTTCCTGTGTTAGGTTACAGCTGTCATTATTGTATCTTATTAGAAGGACTGATTTACATATACTGTGTATTCAGTATGTCAGTGATTCACTGTTGAAAGTAGTGTGTGTCAGTACAGCAGCTTTGTCTTGTCCTGATGATTCTGTAGTCTTAAACTGCACTGGCTGAGCCACTGGCGAGAGATCTGGTAGAAGAATCCAGGTGAATTCTGACACAACGTGGCTGTGGTTAGCTACATGCACAAATACAATACAAGGGTTTAAGTAAACAAGTTGCCAGTAGGTTAAAACCAGACTTTATGTAGCTTGTTAGCCCAAAATGCAGCAGAAAATTAGAAAAGACAACAACAAATTAAATATTGTCTTACTTATCTTTTTGTTGTTGTGTTTTTTGCTGTTGTGTTTATGATTTTGTTGTTATTGTTTCTTTCTGTTGTGTTGTTGGTTTTGGTTATTGTGTCTTGCAGTCTTTGTGGTTATGTTGTCTCTTGTTGTGTTTTTAGTCTTGTTGTTTCTTGCAGATGTGTTTTTGGTGGTTTTTTTTTGTTGTTGCTGTTGTTTTATCAGTTTTTATCTGTTGTGGTTCCAAATTTTGCTGCTGTTTGGTTTAGTTATGGTGTTTCTGTTTTCCTGTTGCATTTTTAGCCTTAGAGTTCATATATTTTGCACATGCACACTGTAAAGGCCCATTGCTGTCTCTCCAACAAACACAAACCTACCTTAGTTTTGATGAGATCAGCAGAGGAACCTTCAGGCTTCTCAAAACCAAAGTGAGATAAATCTGTGTTCTGCAATTGTAATGACCAATAACTGATTAGTTTGAGTAATACACTTGCATCCACAACTGCTCCAGACCATGTTAACATTAGACACATTAATCCTTCTCATGTATTATTATTATTATTATTATTATTATTATTATTAGTATTATTATTATTATGTCAAATAACTATTAGTAGTAAACATGTCTGTACTTTCTTTTTGCTGACCTGTAAAGTGTTTGATTCTTTGAGCTCTAGTGTATCAGTAAGGTGCTTGTGGGAATGACAGTTGGGTTTAGTGTTGTTCGGAGGCTTCGGCTCACACAAGAGACTGTGGTAAAAGTTGGCACCATTTCTGCACCAAGAAAGAAGCATAACAATGGTATACAAATATATGTGCCCCTTTTGTGGTTTGTCGATTATTACTGACTCAGATCTTGTGGATTAACAAGAACAGTGAAACTGTTCCGAACATGCAGGATGTATAAAATGTCTTAGAATGCAGTTAAGTTTTTTCCTTTTTAGGTAAGGACTTTGTCCCAGATATATGCCACATATAACATATATTCTATTAGACGACAAAATATTTCAGCTTTTATGTTACAGAAATCATGTCTCACCTTAATAGCACTTCTTGGGAAGGGGGTGTGTGTGTGGAGTTGTGCAGGAGCTGTGACAGTGGCAGGACATCCATCATGCCTGTATCTCTCACTGTCTCCTCGACATGAAAGCAATCATGGATCACAATCCAGGGCTCATCACCTCTCTCTACCTACACATACACACGCTTCAGTTTTCAGGACATTTCTTATTTATTTTAAGTCATTTTTTAATACAAAAATGTAAAAGGCAATAAAATGAATAAAGAATTTATCAGCATTTTATGAATTATCAAAAGATAAGCGGTGATGGATATTCAATAGTTTTAACAGGATTCTATTTACAGAGTAATTCAGGTGCTATATCCTAATACACTAAATCTGAATTAATGTTTTATGCTTTATAGTGTGTGTAAAATCTGCAGAGGTTTTCACTTCCCAAGAATTACCTCTGTGATTAGATGTTGCTGCATGGAACCCAACTATTTGTTTTTCTCATATAAAGACAATGGGCTGTATCCTCCAACCATACTCTGTAAGGAATATCATCCTAAAACTCACTTTCACAAAGAGTTTGACATTTATTTTTGACCGTCCTGAATCTGATGTCGACTTTCCTCAGGACCTTTCTTAGGAACAAATTATTTAAGAAAAAACTTTTTAATGTTAATGTTTAAAAGATTTCATTTTTTTTTAGTAAAAACAGTGACCCACATTGAATTTGGGGTGTGTTGTCATATTTAGTGGCCTTTACAAATGCAACTGTAGTGGATGCTGGTGTGTTTATTGTAGCACGGACAGAATGCATTCTCTGTTTAAAACCAAAATATCTACAGAACTCTTGTAACATATTAGAAATGTACTAATAAATTTGTGTGCGCAAAAAGAGACTGAAAACCAAAACCATGAAGACACAACTAAAAAGTGCTTCCATTTAGTTGCCACACATATCATATCATAGTTAAAGTCTAAAAAATTACCTTAGGTTCCTGGCCAGATGTTTGTCCTTCTGTAGTCAAGTCTGCAGAATCGCTCTTTTCACTGAGCCCTTCAAAACTGGTCCAGTCCCCAAAGCCACTGCTGTCCCTGTGACCCTTGTCCCAGTGTTCAGAGCTACCAGTGGACCAGTCCCCAAACTGTTCACATCTCTCCAAGCCATCTTTGCCAATTCTCTCCATCACTGCACTCCTATACTTCGTAGATTCACCTCTCTCATCTAATCTGTTCAATAAAATCTAATGCATGGCTTAAAACAGGTAGAAAACAATTCACTGGGGTCTTCAAGCTGTGCCTGCAACAGCAGATGACGTTATCTTGTGTCCTCCTTCATAGTCCTTTGAATTTTTTAGCAAATATACAAATAACTCCTCAGTGATTAGTACATGCCCATTGTGAAGGCCAGACCTCACTTAATGTTTTTTATATTTTGGTGGCTATACACATGTTGGATGTGGTGGGAAGTTGAGAGTAGACAGAAAACAGGAAGTTGCCATTGTGTTTCATGTAAGCACATGAAACCAAACACTTGTTTCCTCTCACTGTATGAACTACCGTGTTGCCTTGCTGTGTTATAGTTGAATTTCCAGGAATAGAAGACAGAAGAAGACAGAAAGGGTGAAGGACATGCAGGAGGTGACTCAACCTAATAAAGTCATTTTACATTAACATTATATATTGGGTTTCTTTAAAAAAATATTTCTATATATTTTAATGTAATGACATCTTAAACCTGTATATTATACACACCAAGTGCCAGTTAAATAAATAACATCCAAATAACTTTGTACAGATTAAATTGTTTCAGACAAGTGTCAGGTAGTTTTTCTTTTAATACATGGGTGGACGAAATTAAAAAGACACTTAGTTTTAAGCTTTTATGCCTCATAAGGGCAGCAAACTGTGGTTAGTTTTTCAAACAGAAGTCTTCACATTTCACCTGAAAATATCCCCTGCTCTGCATGAAGACAATGCAGAGACAGAGACATGCCTCTTAGTGATCAGTACTCAGCAGGTAGTCTTTTTACTGTAGTCAGGATCATTTGTGTAAGTTGTTAATTATATTCACTACATTATTACCTTTATTTTAAAAGCTTGATTTGTAGTTTAATAGAAAGCCAAGTACTAGAAAAAAAATCAAAGAAATCAGAGTGTACATACTTTTTTGTGCCGCTTAAGGATTATCACAGGAGTGTTATATGAGTAAATGCTTCCGCAACCCTGGAACACTGACGCAAAAAGGAGGAGCAAAGGATGAATGCAAATCTCTCTCTCTCTCTCTCTCTCTCACACACACACACACACGTACACACACGCACACCTAGCACAGGTATGCGTAGTCAGTCCCCTCCTTAGCTTAGCACTGACATTTTTGAAATAGCTTTACATAAGCACCCACCCAATTCATTATGAAGTAGTATTTAGGAAGTTGTGTCTATTTTAAAGAACATTTGAAACAAGTTTATTTTTTCACTCATTCTTCCATCTTCAGTAATCATTTTATCCTGGTTAGCAGGGTGGTGGTGGATGCAGAGCCTGTTCTTGGAACACTGTGGATGGGATAGGTTGGTGTGGTACAGTGGTAACATCATTGGCTCCCATGTGAGCTCCCATGTTCGATTCCCGGTATGGGCAGCAAGTCTGTGCTACACCAATAAGGGTCCTTAGGCAAGTCCTAACTCTACTTAGCCTACCTTGTAAATCACAGTTACAGTAACCTTGTAAGAGCCATAAATGCCATAAACGTAAATGTAAATGGATACCAGTCCAGCACAGAACACCACGCCGTGTTCACACCTAGACTAGGCAATTCAAATAGACTATGGCAAATGCTTTCTGACCATATGTGGGTCTTTCCAAAAGTGTTGAAACATAATTGGAAGCACACAGTTGTAAAGGATGACTTTGTATGCTTTGTAAGTGTGTACAATGTAAGGTCCATGCTTTGCCAAGGTTGGACAGATCCCTGACCTCAACTCCATTAAACACCTTGGCAATCATTGGGAACATCAATATGCCTCCTTGCTTGGCACTACAATGTTCTTGTGGCTGAATGGATGCTTCAGAAGCTACTTAAAAGGCTTTCCAGAACAGCAAAGGTAGGTAAGACAAAACAGGAACCCTGAGGTAACCACAGGGCAGTCTTTATGATTACATCAACAGTTCATATCCAGGTGAGAATTTCCAGAAAATCGTGTTACTTAGGTATACTGTATATAAATATTTAGGGCATCCATATAGGACCATGGCAGCAAATGTAGAAGCTCCAAGAAGTAGAGGAAAATTAGAATTAACTAATCAGTTTTCTCACTTATGATTTTTCAAAATGTTGCAAAATAAAGACCTGCATACTGAAGCTTGGCAGATGTTTGGAGCCTGGGTCACCTTCACCCCCTATTAACCAGGAATGAATTGCAGCTTTGAAAAAAGAAAGAAAATTGTCTTCATTGTCTTCTGATCAACTAATTCACAAAAGCATGTGGATACCTGACCCTGTTCTGGTTGAACATCCCATTCCAAACTTGGTAAACCATTTGCTACTCTAACTCCATTCATTTGGGAAGCGTGTGTCTGGGGTAATTCAGACACAGGGCTACAAGGGCATTAGTGTCATCAGTCATAAAGGCTTGGTGCACAGTTGGTGTTGCATTTTATCCTCAAGGTGTTCAGTGGGGTTGAAGTTAGGGCTCTGTGCAGTTCAGCGGAGTTCTTCCACTCCAACCTTAGCAAACTAGGTCTTCCCTTTGTGCACAGGGCATTGTCATGGTCTCCTTGGTTCCTGTCAGTTACAGCAAACAAAAGACATTCTAGACAATTATGTGGTTTCAGTTTTGTGGCAACGGGCCATATGGTGTGTGTGTGTGTGTGTATAAATACAAGGAATTCACCATGTCAAGTATAACAGAAACAAAACATAACAGAAATGAGTATCCCTTTATTATAGACAAGCTTTAGGTTTTATGAATCACCTGAATGATACAGATTATGTGAAAACCCAAAGATAAAGATGCAGAGGGTTTTATATTTCAGTACAGGTCTAATCATGGAGACCAGACAAGAGAATCTGCCTCAACATCTGACAGCAAAACAGTACATATGTACTGACTGTGCCTCACATTAATATGTCCTGAGAGGTAGCAGACAGAAGACTGAGAGAATCTTTACTCAGAGAAGCAGATGACTTTAGCATGATCATGACTAGCGGTTAAATAAGGAGGAACAATAGGTTTCTGAAGTTTATGTTAGTACATTTGTCAATTCTAAGTTGGTTTAGATTCTAATCTGGCCCAGATTTTGGTAGAGCGGTTTTGAGAAACCGTTCTCTTAATAACTGCGACCGAATAATGTGTAGTACTGGGCTGGCTCTTTGCCGCTGACACACATCTGGCCAGGCTGGAGGGTCTTTAGTGGTTGAAAGGGAATGCACAGACTCTTGGCACCCATTGATGGTGCACCTGGCTCCAGATCCTGATCCCTATGGGCAGAAAACAGAAGTACCATTAGTGCTAAATAGGCCAGGTACAATATATATCCTTGGTGACATAATGGGTAAATAAACATAATTAAAATTAGGTAGTGCTGGTCTCTTACTTTGCAGTGGTCTTCTTTATCCAGTCCTCACACTCGATACCTCCACAGAATGGGATCTGAACAATCTGTGAACCATTAACAAAATACACTGTTAAGTTAACATTGCTTAATTTTGGCCATTGCTTTACATAACTTGGATAACAGCTCAGCTTAGTCACAGCTGAATAAAATGCACACCTTTCCCTTGTCCAGCTCTGTCTGGAACTGCTCCATAGTGTCAACAGCCACCATGTGAGATTTCAGATCAGTAGAAGCCCTTGAACATAATATACAGATATAATTATAAGAACACTGTTATAGGAATCTGAATGACCTACTGGACCAATGGTTGAAGTTTATGTACACAAGTATGTACCGTTTAAAGAGATTGTCCTGGATCTCCTCGAGCAAGTGTGTAATTTTCTTTTCAAGCTCCTCATCTGGAAGGATGATCTTCTCTCCTGTGTCTCTCCTCACTGCCACACACTGCTTCTGCTTCAGGTCCTTAGGTCCAATTTCTAAGCGAATTGGCACACCCTGGATTGAAGAAATAAAACGTTTACAGAATTCTACATTAACCCAGTATGCAGAATGCTGCATAAAGAAAAATGTGTTTACCTTCAACTCCCAGTGGTTAAATTTCCAGCCAGGTGAGTAGTTGTCACGCAGGTCAGACTTCACCCTGATCTCTGCTTTTTGCAGTCTTGAGAGATACTTGGAGCACTGAACCAACAGGAGCTCCTTCTCAGCCTCAGATAAAGAGGCTGTGATACCACAGGGAATGATGATCACCTGAGAGAAGAAAAGATTAACATGTGAAACTGACATTTAAATGTACTAAGAGAAGCATTACCAAGTCTGAGTAGTCTGTACCTGCAAACAGGCCACTCTGGGTGGCAGCACCAGTCCCATGTTGTCTCCGTGCACCATGGTCAGGACACCAATGGTGCGTGTGGTTATACCCCATGAGTTCTGATAGGCCAGCTGTTTCTCACCAGGCTTCTTAGGATCTTCAAACACGATCTCAAACATCTTAGAAAAGTTCTGGCCCAGGTGATGAGATGTGGCGCCCTGAGAGAACACAAAGAGAAGGACTTTCCAAAATTTATACCAACGTTAATTTTTATTAAGAACAGAAACACAATTGTCTTATTTGAGAAGTGGAACTATAGAACTCTTATGTAGTGCACATAATGATACCAGGAGTGTGAGCACTGACCTGAATGGCTCTTCCACTAGCTGAGATAAAGGCCTCTACGGTTGTAGTGTAGTCTCCTCCTGCAAACTTCTCTTTCTCAGTTTTCCTACCTTTAACCACCGGGATGGCCATGAGCTCCTCATACACCCGTGCATACAAGTCCAAAATCTGTAGAACCTGTTCTCACAAACACACATACATCATGTACACAGTGCAGGAGATATTATTTACAAACATAACTGTAGTAGCACAACAGGCATGTCTAACCTCCTCTGTGGCCTCCTCTTTGGTGGCAAAGGCTGTGTGTCCCTCCTGCCAGAGGAACTCTCTGGTCCTGAGGAAGGGCTGGGGGTGTTTGAACTCCCACCGCTAAGCAAAAGAAAATGTTAACATTTAGTGTGGACCAACATGTAGAGCACATGTATACATTTATTAAACTTATTAAAACAAATCTGGAACTTGGGATCTTCTACTATTTTATTTTTATTGTACTGTTAATTAATATTTTGGTTCAAAACTTAATAATTACAACTTTTATTTGAAAATTTTCTACGATAAAATCACACAGATCCTCCTCACAGAACTCCAAGGTCCTGATGTGCATTTCTTTACTCAAGTGTGTTTATTCCATATAAGACATACTAAATAAGTGGGACATGTTGAATTTTTGAAGTAGTACAACTATAGTCTAATTCCACACACAACTATAGTCTAATTAAGTACTTCATCCCTAAACTCATCAGGGATGTTTTGCCATTTGAACTGATTATATTAACTTACATGAACTTAAACATTGTAAACAAATGAAAAACATCAACATAACACTATACAAAGCTGTCAAAATGTTTCTGATGCTGTCTGAACATTACCTGAAGCCATTATCTGTGACCCACTGATCAAAGCCAGACTTGGCACAAAGAGGGGCGTGTCATTACACAGGTGGGAAAATTTTTAAATACTCATTGTGGACTTCCCTGACATTTACATAAAGGGAGCATGTGTGTTTTGTGCTTTTATGCTTTACAGAACAATTCAACTTACCACAACGTTGCACCACTGGTTGAGTTTTATTGGCAGATCTCTGTGTGACTGGACCCACTTAGCATAGGCAGGGTACATTACTGAAAAAGAAGCCAAGAAACTGTTGTACCAGGGTATTCTGTTTGATGACACCAAGTCATGTGAAGACTATCATGTGCCTCACCGGTCTCACTAGTGGGACGCACAGCAATAGGCTCAGCAAGTTCGGTCTTTCCTGATCTTGTCACCCATGCGACCTAGACAGTGAAGAGGTCAGAGTCAATGGGTTTTTGCCATAACGCCTACCTATATTTCAGACTTGATCACACTCAGCTTTGACAACACTGATCCATACCTCAGGAGCAAAGTCAGCAATGTGGGTCTTCTCTTTCTCCAGAGCGGCTTGAGAAACAAACATGGGGAAATAGCAGTTCTCCACCCCCAGCTTCTTGATTTCCCGGTCAAAGAATTCCTTGATGCTCTCCCAGATTGCATAGGACCATGGCCTTAGCACGTAACAACCACTAACATCATAATACTCTATCATCTCAGCCTTGGTAATCACCTGGTGACACAGCAGAATCTACTTAAGCAGGAGGCTGGCAGAAACATTATTTTTGAATGATAACACACATCCATAAATGATATATGATGTAAATCATACAGCACAGTACCTGAGAGTACCAGTCAGCCAAATTTTCCTCTTTCTTAGCCTCAAGTCCTAACCTAAAGTAAAGCAAGGAAAAACAGTGGAAATAATGAGCCTACTCATTAAATAATATTGCAGGAGTTTAAATTTCTTGTTTATAGAATTGTACAACTATAGAAAAGGCAATATTACACTCAAAGTTGTGTAGGTATACAAGAATATGAAATCAAATACAGGTCATGATGTTTGCAAATATTTTCACAGCTTGCAGTTATCTTTTGTGTGCATGTAGAAAAAGTCGCACATATCAGAATGTGTGAACTTGTTTAATAAAAACATCAAGTTCAAGTTCATGAACGAGTATAATGAAGTTTGAAAACATTTTGTGCACTTAGATATAATTTGCAGGTGTAAAAAGATTTTTTTTTAATCTTTGTTGAACAGCTGGAATTTTTTATTACACATTTGCAAACACATATCTGAGTTCACACATTCAGATACATGCATGCAATTTTTCCACAAGCACACAAAGGTCATGTCATCTTGGAGGTTATAACCAGTTATGGCAGTACAGTAACAACGACCAAACTTTCTCAAGCCTCCATCAATATAACCTTTCTTAGGATACTGAGATTCATTTACAACTACAGAACATATAATACACGATAATAAACTTTCTTCAACCCAGCCACACCAGACTTGTAGAATTAAAAGGGGTTTACACACTACTTTATACAGAAAATATGGAAAAAGCAAATAAAAGGGATGAGTTGGAAGCTGCCATGTCTATGGATATGAATGGTACCCCACAAAATCACTACTTATATCAGTATTACTTACAGTATTTCTAGATTTCAAAGGTGTCATACCGTGTCTGTTTCTTTGGTCCCTGACCCTCTCCTGCTCCTCCTGCCCCACTCTCCTGAGCCTGCTGAGGTTTTTCTCCTCCTTTATGTGACTTGCGGCCTCCTCCTCCTTGTTTCTCAGAAGTGTTCTCACGCTCCTTGCGGCTCTTGTCCTCTGATCCTGTGTTTCCTGCTCCACCTGCAGCACTCACTGGCTTGTACTCCTGCCCAGTGAGAGCTTTGTACTGGCCCTTCAGCTCCAACAGAGTCTTCACTGCCATGTCCACCTGCTCCTATTCAAAGACAGCAAAAGAGGATGCAACCTGGTGAACCACAGCAATATACATTTATACTTTGTACAGAAAACCTCTAAAGGTGTGCTGTGGTATTTGCCACCAACATATAAACAACCGACCACTCTGCATCATCTGTAGGATCAGATCAGATGGGCTAACCTTTGCAACCCAAGCACCTCAGTAAGCCATGGGCACCCATCATCCTGTAACTGGCTCATGAGTTGTCCTTCTCTGGACAATTTTTTGTAGGTGACAAGGACCAAATTATGTTGGTTAGAGAACTGGGTCAGAGAATCTCCAAAATATGTGTTGTGGGGTGTTGCCAGTATGTAGCAATTAATACCTACCAAAAGTGATCCAAGGAAGGACAATCAGTAAACTAGCAACATGGTCATGGGTGCCCAAGACTCACTCATGTGGGATGTGAAGTGAGCTACGTTTTAT
>JAOVVF010000002.1:11458839-11470143 GCA_028565595.1 Duopalatinus emarginatus | reverse complement strand
GTCACCAGCCTTTCTTTTCTCACCTACTGGTCAATATATATACACACACACACACACATACATATACATACACACACACACACACACACACACATGTATACACACACACACACACACACACACACACACACACACACACACAATTTATCACAGATGTTAAGACTTTAAAGTACCTTCGGGGCTTTCTCTGCTTTGAGCTTTCTCACTTGCTCCCCCTGCTGGGCAACTTGAGAGTACAAAGCCTGGGCCTGAGGGGAAGAGCTGGACTGGGGAGGTACGAGGCTGGCTTGCACAGGGCTGGGGGCAGTGCTGGAGACAGTGCCGGAGGCAGCGCTGGGAGCCTGGCCTGGTTTATACTCTTTTCCAGTTTGCTGCTTATATTCAGCCTTAAGATCTAGCAGCTGTTTCACAGCAGCATCCACCTGGTCCTAGAACAGGAAGAAAATGTTCACTCGTGTACAAAAGAAAGAATTGCGGTGACAGTGTGGCAGGTAAAGTTACGAGATACTGATTAGCGAGGGTTTGAGATGCATGCAGCCTTATTTGTTAAATCACTCTAGATAAAACAACCTGCCAAATCAATGAGGAATTTGATGAACTGTTAAAAAGGCACTAGAATACAAACCTTAGGTGCCTTCTCTGTTTTCAGTTTCCTTACAAGGTCACCCTGCTGTGCCACATGCTGGTAAATGTCCACAGAGGCTTTGTCAAGGCATTTGGGTGCTGAGGAAACGGCTGGAGTAGGAGTTGATGGAGCAGAGGCTGATGGAGCAGGGGCAGCACCTGGCTTATATTCCTGCCCAGTCACTTTCTTATATTCAACCTTCAGAGCCAGCAGCTGCTTCACAGCAGCATCAATTTGCTCCTAGGGGGAAAGCATGAAGATAGACATAAAGATAATTATTTAATTCTCTTTTTATTAAAACCTAAAAGGTTGCAAAGCACAGACCTAAGACTCCTGTGACAAAGTGACAAATGACCAATCAGAACAATACAACTAGTGTGGTACTTTCTCTTCATCTCAGTTTCATTTGACTAGTTTCTTATCAACAATTTGTGATATATTTGTGCTGATTGTGTGTAGTTTCCTCCCTAACACTTAACTGCAAATGGAGTAGAAGAGATGCACATCACTGTACAAACAATCATTTATTGCATGTTATTTGTTTTAGAAATATAACATACAAAAATAATTACTCATGCAATAAACATTTTAAGCTCATACATGGTCATACAATTGTATTATGTAAAGTTTTATTTCAGCATATCCCCCCCCCCCCAGGGTGGAGTGGAGGGTGGAGACTAAGATGATACTCGCGAAATACTGATCTTGAGTTTCTTGGAGGCATGGGGTGGAGGCAATCTCAAAATCAGGTTCTTGGAAATATATAATGATTACAGCTGTTTTTATTAGTAGCATCAAAAAGACAAAATAAATAAAAGAAATTCCGCCTCACCTTTGCTGCTTTCTCTGTTTTGAGCTTCCTGACTACCTCTCCCTGTGCTGCCACTTGTGCATAAAGATCAGTAGGGGCAGAAGCAGATGATGGGGGCAGCTCTGTTGGTGCTGCAGAGGGACGAGCCATGTCTGGTTTGTAATCCTGTCCTGTCAACTGCTTAAACTCAGCTTTTAGAGCCAGAAGCTCTTTTACAGCTGCATCTATTTTGTCCTGTAAAAGACAAAGTAGAAAGAGAACATATTAATACAAAAACAGCTGGGTAATATATATATATATATATATCTATTAAATCTATTATCTATTAATATCTATTAAATCAGACAGATGCACACCTTGGGTGCTTTCTCAGCCTTCAGTTTTCGCACCACCTCGCCTTGTTCAGCTACGCGTGTGTAAGGACAAGATGAAGGTGCGCTTGAGGTTTTGGCTGCAGGACTTGCAGACACTTCAGGCTTAGTGCTTGCCTAAGGACCAAAACATACAAACAGAACCATTATTTCTACAGACGTTATATCCTGTAAATAATATTCAGTCATAGTTGTACTTACAGAGTTATTAGCTGACTGGCTCTTGCTTTTGTCCTTGGAGCCAGATGTAGGCATTTCCTTGGTGTGCCCATCTGGAATATACAGCAGGATACAGGGGCTCTCCTTACAGCTGTGAGGACTGGACAAGTAGAACAGATTTAGAACAGCCTAAATCTTTAAAATATAGTATTACAATTAATTACAAATAATCAATTTGTAACACAAAACAGCAGGAATAAATGTTACTTCTAAACAGTGAACTGTATTAACCTGACTGGTTCATAGGGCTGGTCACAGATGTAGAAGCCCCTCCTCTGCAGCTGGATGATGTCACCCTTTTTTAACTCCTTCAGACATGGGTCACCAATCATGACCTCCTCTGTCTTTAAAACAGAGAGGCTATATGTCAGTATAACTTTACAGGGTGGATATGTAAATGCAGATGTAATCTGTTATCCACAAAAAGATTCAAATGCACTACAGAATAATTCAGAGTACAAGACAGAAATAAGCCCAGAGATACATTTTCTCAGGTGAAATTGGTGCATGCATGCAAGTCCAGATAATACACCATGCACTTTTCCTTTAAATTTTATCTGTACTACTTCTAAAACAGGATTTCTATTTGGTCTAGGCATCTTTTATTTTTGCTTATATAAGATATCTGTGCCTTTAGAGGAATAATTCGCACTTCGTCCAAATGATATTTCTTTAAATAGGTATTTTGATTGTGTAAAGGAAAATAAAGACCACAGGGTGGTTTACATTTCTAAATCGAATCATATTTCCATACTAATGTGTGTTTGTCTAATACATTTTACATTCATAACCTTTTTCTAAAGAGTTAATGACATGTCTCAGTGTTAGTGATGCAGCTATGACATGCTATCCGAATACATAATAAGCTATGAATTTGGCTACAATTTACTGATTTTCTCTTGACATAACCAACTATAATGTTAAGATTTCTTTGACTGGAGTGAAAGAAATCAGAATAAATTTTGGCATAGTAATTAACCAGCAATTAACCTTGCTGTTCTTGTTAATGTAGTCCTTAAAGTTGTCATCTTTGCCCAGCACAGGTTTGGTAATCAGATGCTGGTAGTTGATACACACAGTCGGCGTGAAGGGAGCCTTGGGCGTGTCGGTCAGCCAAGTGATCTTTGTGGTCTTTTTATAGTCAGTGTTGTCAAGGTTCAGACGGCCTTCCAGGGATGAAATGGCTCCACTCCTGTCTCTAAATCACAAAACACCACAAATAAGGACTCTTGTTCAATCAAGAGATATGTAAAATGTTAAGTGTCCATTAGAAGTATTGCCAGAAGTATTTTACTTGTGAATTTTAGTGATGATGATGTTGCCCCAGTTAATGAAGGTAACAGTCTCTCCCTCAGTAAACGTCTCAGCATCTGCCCCCTCAACAAACACCTTTGGGCCATACCACACCTGCTTCATCCCCACATCTGCGTTCTACATTGGAAAAAAAAGGAAAATACTTTATTCTCATTTTTTAACCAGACAAAACCTTTCACTGTAGTACAACATTGCATTAGTATTATTAATTAAATCTTACATATGTATTATTATATAATTATATTAGAATTATATTAATACTGTATAATTCGTTTTATCTTCCCGAGTTAATCACCACAAATCGGTAGCCTAAAAAGAAAGATAAAGGAGCAATTCTGGGAAGCATATGGATAGGGTGCAGTAATGCACAGTAACCCATATAAATATTAACAGCTGAGTCAGAATAATCCTTTTAAAAAGCAATTGCCTGTTGTTCATATGGCTGAGATATTTTCTGTTCATACAGCATAATTGTTTTCCTATTCAGCCGCACTCTCACAATCTCTCACACTCAACTCTAAACAGCATCAACAGAGAAAAATCTCAGAATATGAACAATCACCATCTTTAGTACTTGTATAATACGTCTTACACATGACACAGTCTTCTAGGCTTATATCATCTTTTTGTGCTAAACTTCATTAGGTCCTTTGTCCTCCTGAAAGATTTCTGTGGTAATGGCAAACCGACATTAAATGTATACCGATCTGATGTTATACAAGTCACGCATACACTAAGAAATTGTTGTACATAAATAAAGTCAGAACTGCCCTTGTATTTTCAAGCGATATATCATACTAGTGTTACCTTTTTTCATTTCTACCTTTAGGCCCTGGTCAGGGAGCCTGTGTTGTCAGAGCTGTAAAATGTGACGATGTAATATAGTACAGATGTTGTTATATAATGATACATAGCATCATCTTAAAAAGATGTTGGTAGTTACCTTGGGATGTTTGGCCACCTCCTTCATTTCCTCCTTGGCCTCAGAAATAGTGATGGGAATGACTTGTGATTTTAGCAGGGCACTGTACCTGGGAGCTACTGGGTCAATGACCTACAGTGGAGAGAGCAAGAAAGACCATGAGACAATGAGGAAGAGGATGAGAGACAGAGAAACGTAAAACAAATATTCTGCCATCGCAAGCCCCCAAAAACGTAACAAAAAAACATGATGGAGGAGAGACAGATGAAGTGCAAGGAAGCTGAACTACTGTGTATTTCCACAAATTTAAAGTTACATTCAAAATTAGAAGATTAAAATGGTCCGAGTTTTCCACAGCTACATCAGCATACACTCATACAGAGTACTCAATTAAAATGTGTGACTACAAAACTACCGCATGAAGCAAAATCATTTTAGACTTACAATTATTAAAATTGCAAAACAGAATCCAACTGAATGTAACTAGGAGTCATGAAGTGGAATATTGCGGTGTGGGAAATCTGCCAGAAGCTGTATGAAGGGAGGGAACCATAAAAAAGCAAATACACAGTGGGAAAGCCAGGAAGAGTGACTGTGTCAGGTCCCATCACAGAAAACTGTTATAACATATGGATTGTCTGTATTAGCTCCAAAACCTTTCTAAAGAATGCTCACTTAACATCAAATATGCACAACAGACACGTGTTCTTGCCAAAATTACACTTTTGCCTTCTGTGACAGATGGCCTGGGGTTGGAAGGATACAATGAGAGGAACTATAAATATTAAATAGAAAGGACAGAGAAGTGAGAAGGGAAAGCAAGAGGAGGATGCAGACAAGGACAAGGAGGAGGAGTACCTTTTTACAGCTAACTGGCAGCTTGGAAACAGAAGAGTGAGATGCATTTTAATGCAGAACACAGGACAGAGTTCAAGAGGTCAGACAGTTCAGGTCAGACAGAATGGGAAATGTTTTGAGGTGCCTTCTCCTTGCTCCTATCATTCAGTAACAACTGAAGGGTGTGTAACTATCCTCCACCTGTGCCTCCTCCAGTCTTTATTGGTATAATGAGACTGTATGCTATAATCAGATAAAAGTCAAAGACCAATTATAGGGCTATCCTTCTACACAAACAAAAAGCTTGTAACAAAAATGTTAATGGCACACTAAGAAAAAGGATAGCGATAATTAATAAAGAGCCAAGAAAAGCCTTTCTGACTGCAACCAGAATAAGATGACATGAGCAGACAGTTAAAGCCAGTGGGTTGAGGAATGTGATGCAGGTGATGCAAAACACTATGCAGAATGTGCTGATTATTTATTGCACAAATGACAGGTAATGATCTCAGAGGCTTTGAAACAGACAGGCTGTGTAAACAATAAGCCTGCTTCATAACTTAATTAAAAGGTACGGTTTCATAAAAGCAGCTGCCAAAACATGGATACGTCAAATAAAGGGGGTGGGTGGGGGTCTAGGTTGAACAAATTGCAAAAAGATAAAAGGAGTATGAGGCGATGAGATAAAAGCATGAAGGAAGCACGGAGCCATGCTCACACAAGGCAGCCATGGGTAGATTAAGCAAGCAGCATCAAATTAAAACAAATAATGAATGAATATTTTAGTGAGAATAAACAGAACATTATATCAGAGCCAAATGTACGTAATCTGTCTAGTGGTTACGGTCAGGAGTCTCTGCATTAAGCTTCAAGCAGAAAGTGCTGACTTCAGAGCGCTTTCTGTAGTCATTTGGAAGCACTTTTGCACTACATCAGCATGCTCACTGAATAGGGTGACACTGCTGATCACAACTGAATGCCTGTCTAACTGAAAGTAATACAAGGCTGCAGGTCTTTACCTTTTTGTTGAATGCCCAAATCTTATCCCACTCCATGTTCACCACAGACCTGGATCCACCCTGTGTGAGGACAGGAAGTGTAAGACAAAACACGCAGACACGACTAAAAATGTGCACATGGATACAAGATCACATACCTGGGCAGCAATAAATTGCTTGAGCCCTTCAACGGTCATTCCTCTGCGCAGGACTCCTCTGACTGTTGGGAATCGTGGGTCATCCCTGGGATGAAGACACACAGCATAATTTGTGTAAGATGCACTTCAAATCACGAGCCTTTATTACAAAAGATAATTTTGTGGAAAAACTCACCAGCCGTCCACATAGCCCTGATCCACAAACCAGGTGAGTTTCCTCTTTGAGAGTACAGTGTTGTTGAGATTGAGCCGAGCGTACTCCCAGATGTAGGGCTTCCGCAGCCGCAGGGCATCGATTACCCAGTAGAACTGCTCATCACGGTCGTGGTACTCTGTGGTGCGGAGAGCATGGGTCACACCCTCAATGCTGTCTACGATGGGGCAAGCGAAGTCATATGTGGGGTACACCCTAGTGCAAGGGAGCAGGAGATGTTTTTACAAACAAGTCAGATTTAAAAATAGGCAATTTGTGTTTGCTTCGTACTCTAGTGTATTAAAGTATCAGTTTATTTTTTCTTAATATAAAAGCCATCTTTTTTCCCTCTTATACTTCAGTGTTCATTACAGCACCTTGAAACAATGACATTTAAATGTCTCATATTTAACTCAGATGGTTACGGATTCACAGAAAATTGCCTTTGTTTATAGTGTTAGGGGCTGCCATAATAAGTGCCACAAGCAAAGGTTTTTCTTAAAGTTGCTGTGCTTTGACTAAAAACAGTACAACAGAGCCGTGAGACATCATAGGATTTCAATCTGCCTTCTAAACACGGAGCAGCTATTTGGATTTGGATCTAAAGAAAACACTGTATACTCTAAGAAGCATTACTTAGAGTGAAGAGATCCTATCAAGAAAATATCAGCACATTAATGAAGTGAATGAGGTTACTGAAATTAGTTCATATTATGATAGACCCTTTGTGTCTAGTATCTCTAAACAGCAGCAGAATGAAGTTGTGTGTGTGTATATGTACGCACTTGAATTTGTCACCAGTGCGGGGATGGGGAGCGTTTTTGCAGCGGTACAGCGTAGGGTCACGCATGCAGCCGTTATTGGAGTTCATGTCAATCTTCGCTCTCATACAGCAGGCCTGACCGAACTCTGTGCCTGCCTTCATTTCCTCCCACATCTGCATGTTCTTCTCCACAGCTACAGAGGAATAAGAAACAAAATGGTTATCCTTAATTAACATCTTCTGCAGGCTTCAGTTTCTGCACAAAGCAGAAGCAGGGACTCACAGTTATTGCGGTGACGTGACTCGACCCTCTGCTCCCTTTCTTGCTTCATGGTGTCAGGGGGCGTGTCGTCAATGTAGGCCTTGCCTTCCTGAAGAAGCTGCTCAGCTAGACGTTGGATGGTGGGGAAGTGGTCGCTCGTGAACGTGAACTGATCTGGCTTAATCTGCAGCATGGCTACATCCTCTAAGATCACCTGCATTTACAACAGTACCTTACCTCAGAAACCATACAAGAGCCTTAAATATTTTACCAGACAGAGACAGGGGGAGAGAAAGAGCGAACAAACAGCAAAGCTAAGTAGGAACTGTGGGTAAGAAAGTAATGTTGCTCACCTTCTCAAAATCCTCCTTCTCCTTTTCAGGGTTTGTGTCATCAAAGCGCATGATCAGCTTGCCCTTGAAGTTAATCTGGTAGTGCTGGTTGAGAAGGGCAGCCTTGGCATGGCCAATGTGCAGGTACCTGCAGACATTAGTTTCACAAAAAGGTACGTTTTACAACTGTGTGATGAACCCGAGGACTACAGCAGTTTCAAACTAATTTGTCTTATTCAAGGTTAGGTGTAACATACCCACTAGCCTCTGGGGGGAATCGCACCACAACTTTGCCCATCTCAGCACCAGGCAGCTCCACAAACTTTCCAACATCCTGCTTTTTCTCTCTCCCAACAGACTGAAATATAAGCAATAAATACAGAAAACATGGTGCTTCATCACGTTTGCTACCACATTAAATTTAAATAACACTTTATAATCTGTAGCTTGTAATATTGCTCTAAAAAGGCCGACCACAAGCTACAACACAGAGATTCAGTTTTAGCCTTATATCATGCACCTCAATGCAAATATATTTTCAGCACAAGGTTTGGTCCCCATTGCACAAAAAAGAGGCCCCTTTAATGTACAAACATATTCAAAGCTATGTAAAACCATTGGGTGAGGTCTAAATGGTGTATACCATTTAGAGTGACTTACAGTAGCCTGGCTGCCAGACAGCTTGCTGGCCCACTTGGTGCCCACCTCACTGAAGGGCATCTGAGAGCTCAGGAATGAAAACCAGCGGCACACATGGGGACAGCCGCTGGGTTTAGCCTGCACTGCCTGCCACTTTTCACTTCCTAGAGACCAAACGAAACACAAACTGCTTTTCAAGATGGCTGGATGAGAATAGTGAGCAAACAGACTATTCTGTTAGTAAGAGGACCACTAAGAGGTTTGGACAAAGCCTGCTATTACATGCTATTACAAAATGGACCAAATAAGGTACATCAAATCACCTTTGAGAGCTGCCCACACACAGAGATCAGCCAATGTCAGGGAGTGGCCCACCAGGAAGGTGCGCAGTGAAAGTGCTGCATCTAACTCAGCAAGAGCAGGAGACAGGTCTGGCTGTCCACTCAGACTCCGAGCACTGAACTCTAACCAGTGGTCCACCTAGAGACACACAAAGAACAGCTTATAGCATTACATACAGAAAAACAAAACGTTTTACAGCTTCACATATTGTGTGTCAGACGGTAGCATGAGTAGATCTCATAAATCTTTACATGCTCAGAATTTTCCTGCTGTGAAGGAAACAAAATGAAGAACAAATAAACAAAACATGCTGAACAAAAAAAAAATCCTGCAAGACAGCAATCTAGCAATCATCCAGTTTGGCATTTTTATTTTAGACAGATTTAGAGATGCCAAATACCAAACCAGTGCTGCAGGTTCTGACATAAATATAGTGATCAGGCTCTAAGCAAAATAGTGATCAGGCTCTAAGCAAATTAAACCAAATGAGGTTTTATCAGAATGTAATGCATTTAACACGTCCTTTCATTTTGTGTAGCAGCGCTACCAAATATGATTTAACTCCTTATCTGTCTATATTTCTGTATGGTGTGAAATGATAAGGGATAAAAAAAGTCTTATTTTCTGACCTCAGTTTGTTCCAGCATGTTGGAGCCATACAGACCCAGACTGGGTGCTACACGTGCCAGGTAACGTGTAATGGAGTTCACATCACTGAACTGCACCTGACTAAAAAAAACCCCAAACAATTCAATTCAAGAAATGGTTTAATGGTTAAGTCATTAAGTCATATTGTGTTGTTTATGTCTGTTTTATGTCCTATATTTACATGTTAAAAATATTCAGTGTTATAGATGTTTTTAAATAGCAGTTTAAATGGTTTTTCTTTGAAAACCAAGAGAAAAATACATTTAGCCTATTTTATTTATGCAATGATAAAATTCATGAAACACTGAAAAACTGTGCTCAGTATTCAACCAAATGTTTCAATTTCAAATGTTTGTTCAATTTCGGCCCAAATTTTTAATTTCGGTGCATCCCTACAATTTATTCATATATTTCATATTCTGTTAACTGCTTCATCAGGGTGGTCGTGGATCTTGGTCATGGGAACGCCGAGTATGCAGCGGGAATGCACCTTGGATGTGATGCAATTTCATCCAAAGCAGTATTCCCATTATACCAAGGGGCAATTTAAAGTAGCTTCTTCTCCTACTAGTATGGTCTTTGGAGGTAAATGGAAAACCAGATAAATATGAAAAGAACATGTGAAGCTCCACAAACCACCCTATTACATTTGGCAGATGCTTTAATCCAAAGTGACTTATATGGTTACTGTTATTACAGGTAGACCAACATAGTGTTAGGAGTCTTGCCCAAGGACCCTTATTGGTGCAGCACAGACTGGCTGCCCAGATCAGGAATTAAAACCCAGGTCTCTCACATGGGAGCCAATGATGTTAACACTGTACCAAACCAACCACTGTTACAATTTATCAGAGGTAAAGATACAACTAATAAGGACTATACATCTTTTGCACATCTATATCAGTGCTTCATGAAGTATGGACCCTCATAAGAACTCACTCAGAGACTTGGAGCTTCGTGTCCTTGCCTTCCTCCACAGAGACACTGACACTGTCCTTCACGTGCTCTGCTGTTAACAGTGCCCCTGTAGATACAGAGTAGTACAATGTGTCACAATGTGGTCTCAACACGCAAAGTGCACATAAGGAGAAACAGATTTTTGTGAAACATCAAAGCCAACATGTCCTGAAATAGGCAAACAGCTGCTGAACCTCTTCCCTCATCTGATCAATACCATCAAACGCTCACATAAACCTATAGGGTCAAACAATGGCAACCTGTTTTTCAAGTGGTTTTGTATTTCACCTTCCAGTCAAAATGAAAGTGCAGTCAAAAGGCTGCATAAATAGGCTGTGACTGGGTAGTCTTTCCATCATCCTGAAATACCAAAGGTATAACAAAAGACACAACATGGAGGTACAAACCAAGTGGACACGACTCAATGCAATTCAATGCCAACATTATTGGAACAATCATTACAGAGCTTAAGTCAAGTCAAGCAGTTTTACTGTCATTTCAACCATATACAGTGGTGTTCAGTACACAGTAAAACGAAACAACATTCCTCCAGGACCAAGGTGCTGCATGGAACAACATGTTGTGGACACCTTGTGCGGTCATGATTTCTTCTATCGGTCTGTGAGCATGAAGTTTGTGGTTCTGTGCTTCTGGTTAGACTCCGTCCTTAGGTAATCTGTCCAAATATACTGACACTTTTGGGCCAGAGAGCGCCACATCATGTTCTGTGCTCACATCTGGATTCACTGGTGCCTCAGGAAGGTCAGTTTTAGGGGTGTCATCATTTGGGTAACTAAGGTTTAAGGTTATAATCGGTCCTGATGCAGGGCTCGATGCAATATACAGTCCCTGACATAAGTTCTGTCGCTTATCCATGTTGTGGAAACAAAAGCTTATAACCTGACTTTAAATT
>JAOVVF010000002.1:11438161-11450391 GCA_028565595.1 Duopalatinus emarginatus | reverse complement strand
TAATCTAATCTAATCTAATCTAATCTACACATTTTTAATATACACTTGTCAAGGTATCCAGATGTTACACCACACTGCTGATGATTGAATTCTTCAAGTCTGATTGGTCAGAAGGTGTTTTGTATATTAGTAAGATAATTTCTATAGTAACAGTTCATTAACGTGGACCTGTATGGAGAATGTTTCAGACTTTAAGCCTAAAAATAAGCAAATGAAAAAAGTTAATATGTTTTAAATAAGTGAGGGTTTTTTTTATAAGGAGATGTATAACATTTATTTAAAAAGGCCTCCAGTCAGCATCAGTGCCTTGTAGCTGTTTCTTGTTTCTTGTCTTTAACTATGTGGTCTCTTTGTATAAGCTCCATGTCTTTTAAATTCTGAAGTGAACTGTGTCAGTGAACTGACCACTGTGCTTGCACACAAAGAAATTTTAGCTCCATATTTAACCCATCCATGCAGTGAAACACACACACTAGGGAACCCACACTAGGAGTAGTGAACACATATACCCGGAGCAGTGAGCAACACTATCCACAGTGCCCCGGAAGCAGGCTCAAGCTCAAGGCCCCTTCAGTTGCGTCTTGCAAGAATCGAACCGGGGACCTTGTGATCACAAGGCCTATGGCTTTGGCCCCTTTATACACTTTAAAAGTGAGTGAGACTGTCTATACCTGTTATAACATACATGAAAATCAGAACTTTTTTTTCCAGATGTTCCAATTAATGTAATCGTTAGATGTGGTATAAGAGAAAAAAACAACAGAAAAACAGAAATAGAGCTTTAACATGTTGATCAACCCCTTACAAAAAACAACCATGGTTGTTCTATGGTATTTAATAAAAACTAAAAAAAAAAAAGAGAAATTGTCTCTACCCAGGGGCCTTTCAGCAGATTAGGAATTACATTTTAAACATTTAATTAGATTAGGTATGATCTGTTTAGTTTCTGAAAGGCGTTTAAAATATACAGGAAATATGGTAAATCATTTTACCATATCCCATAGTAATAATCCCGTCAGTAATAAGGCCACTATTAGGCTTCGTCATGTGTATAATTTTTGTTGCTGAGAAACATAAAGAGTCTACAATGACAAATACAATATATATTTAATTAATACATGGGGTAGTCAAGGTTTCAAAGTTTTTCATTTGTCACATACACACTCATGCATGGTACAACCAGCAGTGTTGTAGTCGTGGCTCGAGAACTGGCTATGTGACCGGAAGGTTGCCAGTTCAAACCTCTGTACCTACAAGGCACAAATGAAGTGCATGAGCAAGCACAGTAGGTCAGTGACTTCACTTACATAAGGCATGTTAATAAATGATTAATCATATTTGGATAAAAAAAAAAAAAAAACTGTTTTATCAATACCTTAACCGGACAGTTACACACATCACAGTTCTGATGTCTGATCTTGATATATAAATATTAGACATTTACTTATAATTATAAGATGATTTTTACAGTTTAAATGCAACCAGAGATGGTTAAATTCAACACCTGAATTAGGATTAACATATAAACTGAAGTGCCAGAAAACCTGGTACATTAGTCTTTTACGAGGTCCCCTACAGAGTTTGCGGAAATATTTTTAGGCAGAAAAAAAAATACAATACCTCTTGCAGAACCTTTCTCGTGACAGAAATCTCGTGACTTAGGTTGAAATGGCAAAACCCCAAACTTAGATGAGTGTTTCTTAAACCATTTGGCATCTCTACACATGTGTGGTGGTGCATTGTCCTGTTGGAAGAGGCCAAACCCATCAGAATTAATGCAGGACATGAATGGGTGTACATTGTCAGAGATGTTTGTAGATGTACCAGGGGGTCACATGAAATGCCAGCTAAACATATCCCATACCATTATGAAGCCACCACTGTCCTATGTATTTTACATATGCTTATCTGTATCAGTTTTGGGCATTTTAGTGTTGTTTATTAAATAAAATCTTTCTAAAAACTTGGAAAGGTTTATCTGTGACTGTGAACACATACCAAATATATTAGTGTGAGTAGTATGCGTCCTTTTGCACTTACTGTCTGTTTTCATGTTATTTACACATATACATGTGTGTGTATTAACCTGCAGGTTATTACTGCCTGTCCTCCCCATATTAAAACAACCAGCCCAGACCTAATGTGTTTAGCATTTATTTTTGTATTCCAGATTGTTGTGTTAGTCCTTTTTATAGTCTGTTATTAGATAAAGACATAAAAAGCTCAAATGTTCTCTTTGTGTTGTACTGTAATGAAATTTTCTCTTTCAAAGCTTCTTGCTATGCCAGTAGTGGCAGCCTTCCAGATTTGGTAGAGCATTAGCATTCAACTCGGAATGAGAGTGGCACTCATATGCCACGTTATATTTATCTCTTCAAAAGGCAGATACATAAAACCTAATAATGCCTGACGCTTCAGCAGGTACACCTCCATCTGATGAAATATGGAAATGCGGCTTGTTGTTCCACTGAAGTCTGCTGTAGGAAGTGACATTTTCACACATTAAGCAAGTGTAAGCCTATTCATGTAGAAACGGTTTTTACATGTGAAAACACACGGGAGTGAGTGAAGAAATGATTTCGACAGATTTGAATTGAAGAATACATTTTCTCCATCCCCCTATTATTATAATAATTTAACGTGTCAGCTAATTGTGGAACACTTCGGAGATTTGCCATTTCCTTCGTTTATTTTGACTATTTTTATTTCTGCTACTTAACATATACCAGATCCATTCCTGAACCAAAGTAGACCTTGAGGCATGAAGAGGATGCACGAGAGGAGCCATAAAGGCTATGATAAGCGATGTTTCATCAGGTAATTTGCCTCAGCTTGCACCAAAATTTTATGTATGTCATTTGTAACATCTGTAATTATTTACACTATTCTCTGACTTATTTGACACATTATTGTATGACTAGTCTATGGTTTGTCTTTTTCTGTCAGGTTAACACAATAGGACTATATCTTAATTACGTGCCATGTCATGCATGCAGATGAAGAAAAATAAATAAATAAAAGGTCTCATACTCGATCAATCTCAGTGCTGTAATTGTCTTGTCACCTCACTGAGATGGGAGGTCTGGGTGAGAGGCAAAAGAAATTACTTTTGACATTTACACTTTGCCATATTCTCATCTGGGAATAATAGATTCAATTGGAGAAAATGACTACATCACACTTGTTCTCAGTGGCACTTCTACAAAGACAGAGAAAAGTCTCATTTAGAAGGCTAAATCATCCAGTGAATAAATGGAGTGATGTATGAATAAAAAGTATGAACATAATGACCAGCAGATGGAGATATGAGTCTACAGAATGTAGGGTTGGCTGCCTTGAAGTGGACAGAACAAAAGCACACCAATGAAAAAGGTAATGCAGAATAAGAATGTACATTAAGAGTGGTTGTAAATTTAGGATACTACATACTATAAAATGTTAAAGAATGTACAATATGGCAAGTGGTGGCACACCACACAATTCTAAGGTGAGCAAAAGTAGCTAGTCAGCTTCAAAGCTTAATTCAATTGCTGTTTGTTTTAGGGATTTTTTCTATTCAGTCTCCTCATCTGGAAGGGAAATGCTACTGAGAACTGGGTTAAGATCTAGTGAAGTGAACCATTTATTGAACACTGTGCTTGTGCACTCGGAGGAATTTGACCTTCACATTTAACCCATCCATGCAGTGAAGCACACACACTAGGAGGCAGAATGCATATTTGCCCGGATTGGTAGGCAGCCCCTATGCACGGCACCTGTTGGAGGTTAGGTGACTTGCTCAAGGGCATTTCATGTCTGTACCGGGGATTATACTGGTTACCTTTGTGACACAAGGCTGGTTCTCTAACCATAAGCCCACGGTTGCCCCAAGTTTTAACTCGGCCTGTCTAAAGTCCTTTTTTCTGAATATTGTCTTGGTGCATGACGAGATTCCTCTAAATTTGATTAGAGGCATTTCAATGTAAATTGTCCGACAGGACAAATCTATAGAGTTTCTGTTCTCATATTCATCTAAAACCCAAAAACACAACAAAAAAAGAATACTTTCAAAGGGCACGTGTATTCCACTAGATATATGTATGTGTCATGCATTATGATTTAAACATAATAAAATAAATGTCAAATATTTATCAGTTTCTTCAGTGCAAATCCCATTACTACAATGCAATAAAAATTGCTTTACCTAGAGGTGCTCTGTTAGCCTGTCAATAATTTTCTTTGACTTACTGAGAGAGAGAGAGAGAGAGAGAGAGAGAGAGAGAGAGAGATCAGCTTTAGTTTCTCTGAAGGAAGCAAACAAAAAAAGCTCTTAAAGGACACAGTAGCCTACTTGGCAAAGGTAAAAAATAACAACCTGAGCCCTATATTGCAAAGACCCCTTAGAGGCTGTGCAGTCAGGCTTTTCCGCTCCTTTTTCTACACTGTTTCACATATTTCCCCCATGATAATGTGGTTTTACTTTTAAAACCAAGTTAGCATGACAACAAAAAAGATTAGCTCAATCAGTGCCAATCTGTATCCAGGTTTGTAGTCACCACCAGGAACACTGGATGTGAGGCTGGAATACACCTTGAGTGGGATGTTTGTCAGGGTATCTCATACACACCCAGAACCGAACAGACACACAAAATGTGTAAAACTGAGTTGAGGAAAAGCAGACAGCAGGGGCTTCCCCCTGCCCCATAAACAGACATAGTGAGGTGAAATTACGGTGCACTCAGGAATACCCCAAGGTGTATTCTCACATCCACTACAGGTTCCACCGCTGACCAGAACAAAGCTGTTACTAAAATTGATTAAGTGAATTAACTCTGGTGACACTAGGGCCAGAACTAAAACTACCCAGTTGAGCAATAGCCAATTAACACCCTCCCATATGGCATAACAGCCAGCATGTGTCAGTCAGCCATCACATCTTTCCATACTGTTGCTCATGCAGTGTTACTGGGCAGCTAGAAAATGAGCTCTAACTACACTCATCTGCATACATATGCTAACAGATGGCCCAGATTGACTAGTGTTGTTCTGATCAACAGAGGAGAGAGAAATTGTATCCGTTTTATGAGATGGGCCAATTTTACTCTCTTGGCCTTCACACTACAGATGGCTCTGGCGTCGTCAGGATTACAATTCGCAGTCTTCCGAAGATGGTAAACGCTTAGGCAATTCCAACAAATGGGAGCCTTAAAAGGATTCATATGTCTGATGTAAAATCACTTTTAGTGGTGATACACTAAACCCCAGAGGAAGACTCCCCTGGTTGAATAATCTGTCCTCCTGGTAGAATTAGATTCTTGAATAACTTAAAGGCTGAATATTTAAAGTGTCTGTCCCTGTTGGCTGTTTTGTGTAGAGGATAGACTAACACTGGCTACTAGGCATGCATCTTTACTATCCATCTTCTTTTGCTGTTTCCTCTATAGCCACTAACCTCTGGTTGCAAGTATTTAGATTTTTTTTTTTCTTCTGCAAAACAGCTTGTACCTTTAACTTTCACCTATTTGTACTTGCCACACTGTACTTGCAACACCTTTATATTATGTCTAATTTGTTGTCTTAATGGTTCACACAGAATGTGAAAAACGTTTCATCATATAAACAAAGAAATGAAGTAATTTTACTGTAAAAAGAAAGAAATTATGAATAACTAAAAAAAACAAAAACAAATACTTTCTTTTACAGTCAATAGTACAAAGAAGAACAAATATAGAAAAATATATAATTAAACAGAAACAAAGTATAGGAATATGGAGTCTTGGTATGAAGTCTAGCCTATACACAATATAATTTGTAAAAAAAATTAGCTTATCGTGCCATGTGTCTGGTAAAACTACAGCAGACATACCCAATACTCCAACTCAAACTTCCCTCTTGAATATGTGGGGCAGTTGGGGCTCAATGTCTGTTATTAAAACACCATTACCTGAGATGAATCGAAGTATTGCCAGGTTAATGGCTCCAGTATTTTTTTTTCATCACAGACATCATTAAGGTGGGGGGTTTTGTTGCCCTCTGTTGAACTCCTGATTTCACAGAGGAAGGATATTTGTTTTGCTACATTGTTGTGGGCTTTTTGAGAATCACTGCAATATATTCTATTGACATAAATCCATAGAGGATATTTTTCAGCTGTGTCACTTTCACAATTGCCTGTCTACATGCAAGATGAATGTGCAATGCCTTGAGTGAGTCGCTAAACAATATATAAAAAATACAATACAAATAAGTACAGCCGGTCCTGGTACAAGCCAAGTATCCGGATGATTCAGTATATGCTTTATATTTCTAGGCTTGTGCGTTCTGAAGTTTTTCTCCTTAAAACTTGAGTGTCTTTAATATATGCATTGCTCACACAGGCCTCACTAAGGCACTAAAGATATGATAAAGGTTACTGATAGCTCACGTTAACTCACATGACATACAGGATTTATCACTCCTTTTACTAATAATCTCTGGGCTACTATCTAGCTGTATAGGTAACACTACATATATATTTCACCAACATTTATGCCACTATTCTACCTTAATTTATGTTTATTTTTAGTGCAGCATGGTGACCTAACTGCTCCAGGGGTCCTAGCTTTGATCATGTGCGAAATATTTTTGTGTGAAATTTTGCATGTTTTTTCCGTGTTTGAGCGGATTTCCTCTGGGATTTCCCTAACTGCCCAAAAAACATTAGCAGTTAGCATAGGAATTGGCTTTGCTGTATGGCTCATAAGTATGTATGAGTGTGTGAATTTGAGCCCTGCATTCTCTCTTCTTCACCCAGTATTACAATGATTGATAGATAGATAGATAGATAGATAGATAGATAGATAGATAGATAGATAGATAGATAGATAGACACAATTTTGTCCATCCTTAGGAAAATTGTAATGATACAGCAGCAGAATAAATGAAATGTGTAGGCCAAATATTACCATAGTGGATCATAATCAGTCCAGCAACAAGGGGTCCAAGTTGCCTCAGCTGTACGGAAACTCTTTCATTTTCTCTTTTAACTTTTACTCTAAACTGTAATGATGTACCTGCATTCGTATATCCTCTATATAATATAAATAAATCTCACACTTCATCCATAAATTATATACCCTCCAGGCAAATCAGCATGCTGAGTAACATTCAAAGAAACAAAGAAATGGGAGAATAGTAGATGCAGTCGGTTTTTGAGTGCAAAAAGAAATGTAAAAATAATTGTTCCTGTTGTGATTACTGTCATAATAAAGCCCTTAGTGGAGAACATGGGCAGTGGAGTTCTCTTGAGCATTCTCTCTCAGATCAATCATTTGCAATGTAGCCACTTTTGCATAGCCGAGTAAATGAGCCAGGCGCTTTTACTGACATGTGCACTTTCAGCCCACCTGCTCCAACACAACCAAAGCAATCACAATGTCCTCCTCCAAAGCCTTGCAGACTCAAGGCAGGAGAGATGAAACACACACATGTACATACACATGGAAAAAGAGAATCATGTTTAAATATATAAAAGTTTCAGCATACAGATGTCACTGTTTCACACTATTATATATTATGGTAACCAGGATTACAGCAGGCATACACAACTACGCACTGTTACTAAATAAATAACAATGGCACCTAAGGGAAAAAAAACTCTTACACTGTCAGTTACGTTATTGGACATGACGGTATGTGGCAACAAATGGATCTCTGGCTCTGCTATGATTTTACTTATTCAGGGAAAGCAAGGTTTCTCTGAGTCATGTGACATTCAGCCTTGAAGCTGTCTTGCTTGCGTCATCTGTGCTGCCATCATTTCTGCTTTCTCAGTGCCTCAGAATAGAAAAATTCTGTCATTTTAAACAATTATTTTGAGTCTAAAATAAAGAAATTAAATTTCTGTAATTCATCCAGAGGGCTATTTAGCTGACATACAGTATGCCCAAAGTATTGCCTGACATCTTATATAATTTTGTCATACAGTAAGCATACTGGTAATGTCAGATTTAAATAGAAATATTCACGGTCAAAGGCGTAGCCTAATTTATCCACTATCGCTCTGCTCATGTTTGAGGTATACAAATATATGGCCTCGTTTGAGTTGTGGAAGAAAAAAATAGACAAGATTTTGCTAAAGGTCATTTGCTGTCTCTAAGACGTGTGTAGGCAAGCCAGAGGGGTGGTGGTGGGGCTTGTGTTATATTTGCTTATTCTTATTTATCCTTTCCACCCAATATGAGTTTTGAATACATTTTTTAAAGCATTTTTGTGGTACAGCATAAACAAAATGAATATAATTGTATCTGTACACACTGGCAATGTTCTGGTTGAGAGACATAGCCTGAAATATTATCATGACTAAAAATTGACTTACATCAGCACACTATTTCACCTCAATTACAGAAACTGAACTATCCTCTTTGTGAAGGAGCAAAAAAGTCAGTCTTTCTCTTATCTGCTTAGTCCCTCAGGGCTGTGGTTTGTCCAGAGCCCATCCGAAATCATTGCACGCAGGGCAGGATACCACACACACATACCCCCTGGACAGGATGCAAATCCATAGGAGGGAACCACACACACATACCCATTTACTTACACACTCACACCTAGGGCAATTTAGCACATCCAATTCGCCTTCCGTGTGTCCTTTTTGGGGGATTTTTGGGAGCCAATCAGAGCAGCCAAAGAAAACCAGTGCAGACACAAACTCCTCACAGGGACACAGAGGAAACCGAACCCACAACTTCAGATCCCTGGAACTGTGTAGCACACTCACTACCTGCAGCACCACCATGATGCCTAAGAGTAAAACCATTATGGTAATGGTGAGCAGTTCAGGAATGAAAATTATCAGCTGTTCTATGATTGACATAATCTACCTGCTGCTGTAAAAAGGTAGACAAGGGTTGTTAGTTTGATTGACCCTCTGAAAACTTGAGGACGAGGGAGTTTCTGGCAACATTTTTCACATTTGATAAAATCTCAAAGTGTGATAAATGGAAAAATACAACACATTTTTATCTGACCTTCCTGAGCAAAAGTCTCAACCCTAAATGATTAATACTCTGGTTGCTCTGCATGATAGTAGGCAGTAGAGGAGGAAAGCAAAGTAAAGCTGGCTGTAAAACATTTTATTAAACCTGACAGAATATGCACACTTCTTCTATACATAGTATCATGCTCTGCTGATCAGAGTCGTTTTTAAAACTAGCTAGAGGGGGAAAGAGTGCACACAAACAGATTTCATTTTCCCATATGATTGTATGCACCTTTCTAAGTGATTGGCTGCTATAAGTTTGTAAAGACTACAGTATGTACACACCACACAATACTCACAAACTTGTGTAGGAGCAAAAGTATTCATGAAAGTGAACCACTTACTGACCGACTGTACATGCACACAGAAGAATTTGACCACTGCATTTAACCCATTCGTGCAGTGAAACACACAATAGGGGAAGTGAACACACTTGCTTAGTCGCCTCGCTCATGGGCACCTCAGTCATGTCTAGCCGTTAAGAAGAATCAAACCAGAGACCCTCTGGACCCTCTGGCTCTTTAACCACAAGCTAAAGGCTTTTAACACTAGCACTGTTCCTTTTGTAAAACATACAAATATTGCCCAGGAGATACTACTGTGATCTGACATGATCAGGAGTTCGTAACTCATATTAAGTTCAATTAAATTCCACTGCAGCTTGTACATTGTATATATATTTTGAAGGTTTTTTGCAACCATGTTGCCAGGGGATTGTATAAAATGCTTCATATGATATGTTGTGATCAGAACCAAAACTAATAATTGAATTTGGCTATTTTTCCACCTCACATACTTGCAAAATGAAGAAATGCAAATGGAAAAGATCTGATATGAAATTAAATCTGCACCCAAAAGGTTTGATGCAATTTTTTTGTCTTTTTTTGGCCTTTCCACCATTTTCTCCTCAATTTTAATATATCCAACTCCCATCTATCAGACATCTCTCCTATTATGCTATGGCTACCAAATAGGAAGGGTGAAAGTGGAGACCACATGCATCCTTCGAGACATGTGACACCTGATGGAGCGAGGCCGAAAGCTCTCCCATCCACCTCAGTATGCATGATCTTACAGATACCCATGATTAGCTAGTGTCATGGTATTGACCTAGGAGAGAGAAAGTGTACCACCCTTTCCTTTCTGAGAGCAAGGTCCCTGATTACAGTTGGCTGTAACATCATGCGAGATTCATGCTCATGCTCTCGTTATAATAAGGCTTTTCTGTTGCGCCATTCAGCAGCCCTGGACTAAAACATTTCTATTCTGGAATTTGCTTCTACCTAAAACACACAGCAAGAAACTCCAGTTCCTTCCCGTTACTCTTCCCAAGAGAGCTCCACTGATAAACACCTTTCACTTCACAACACGGACTAGATAAAAGTCTTTAATTATGTGTGTGTAGATGTGTGTGTGGGTGGATGCATAAACTGAAGGACACAAGGCTATATATCAGTGGCTGTAGTACAATTACTATGGTACACATCTAAAGCTTGGTCTTCAGAAAAAAAAAGAAAGAAAGCTAGCACAAAAGCCAAGGTAAGCTCAGCAAGCTCCAGAGTTATATATTAACCTGTTTTAAATGTGTCCTTGATTCATGTTCTGTTTGTTTACAGGACTACATTAATTTCTGAGATTCAGTGGTCATCAAATTGTCAAAATATATATGGAAAATGAACTCACTTTGTGTATGCACATATGTGCAAATGCATTATATTAAAAAAAAAATCAGTGTAAATTTGATTTTAAAATGTCTCAGTTGCGTGTCATGAAGCAATAAAGAACAGCTTAATCACTTTCTTTCGTCTTTCTGCCTGCCTGTTTTACTCCCTGAACGTTCAAAAGGCTTTTAGAGGGGCAGTAGAGGACTTTTCTGTATGTGTTCTGTGTACTGTGAAGGCAGAGGCACATGCCAGGGATATCAAACAGCTTTGAAACAGTAGGGTATCTTACTGGTTGTCTGCCTGCAGGGTTGGTTGAGCTGCTAGTATCACGCTAGCAGTAGATACGTGTCAGATTCCTGCAAGACAAATGCAAAACCTCTGTCTACAGAACACTCTAAATAATAATCCATCAATATGTATCTTTTACAGTAGAAAGGTAAATGATGTCAAACTTGATGGCAACATTTTTCAAACTAATAAAATATTAAGGCAGTGCCAAGATTTAAGCCGCCTTACAATTAATTTGCTAGAAAAACTGGTACAGACAAATTTATGCAAAATACACAGGCTGGTGGTGGCTCTATAATGGCATAGGGTTTGTTAAGCTGGCATTCTATAGAACCCCTGGTACGTCTACAAACGTCTCTGACAGGTGAACCTGTTCATGTCCTGCATTCATTCTGATGGCCAGAGCTGGACCAATGTATATGCTCGTTACACTTGCTGTGTAGGGCCCTGCAAATTAACAAAGGCCTCCTCATCTCCCCCAGAAGATTAGGTGAAACTGATATGATATGAAAAAAATGGGGGAAAAACGCTCCATGAGACTGAGCTGCAGGAACAACAGTCAGGTAAACATATGACTGTTTTTCTCAAGGTTGGATTGTTAAATAAATAAATAAATAAATAAATAAATAAATAAATAAATAAATAGTAAATTATCTATGAACATAGCCACAGGAATAGATTTAGAGGTGGTGTGCACTGCACAGCTGCTCTCTACAACCTTAAAAACCTCACAGTGTCACAGTATCATGAACCAAACAGAAAAGTGAAAAAATTTACATATACTGAAGTTTTTATACTGTCTAGTACTCATTTAAACTTCCCCAAACACACCAGTACACTCTAAGGACTTTGATCACAAAGTTAATTATATGAAAACTGGTAATTTATATAATGTTTTTAAATAAATATTGGTTTTTATGGCACATTTTGTTCTCTATATGGCTGTTTATTCTTAAGTTAAAAAAGAGGGAGAATAGTGAACAGTAATGTGCAACTGTCAAACAATGCACTAGTAAAATTAAGTATTTTTTTATGTACTAGAAATTTTACTTAGAAATTTTTAATAGTACATTTCAAGCACATTATTGTTTTGTGTGCTAAATATAAGTTAAAAAAAAAAAAATATATATATATATATATATTAAAAATGTAATATTACAAGTACATTTTACCTCAGTACTACTTAGGTGTACTTAATATAAGTATACTAATTTGTGCTAATATTTAAATTAATATATAATGTATTAAAATAAAGTATACTATTCCATAAATATACTGAA